>MU123731.1:96962-299687 GCA_014904935.1 Melanogaster broomeanus | reverse complement strand
ATGTGTCCTACTTGTGTCCCACCGATATTCTTGACTTGGATAGCATTACTTTCGGAACGTCGTCAGTGTATGAGCTGATGAGCGGTTCTTCTGTAAACTTACCTGTCGTACTGATTACGTGGCTCTCTAATTAATCTAACCTCTTCTCCAGGACCAACTAGACCTGCATTCAAGTTAGCACAAAACCTTGCTCAAGGCTGCAGATGAAACTCACCTTTGTAGTATTGTACCCCTACTATACTGGTGTTCATTTCGCAATAGAGTTCGTCCACTGGTTCCGGTTCGACAATCGTAACTTCCTCATCTTCATCCTGAAGAGCGGAATTCGCCAAGTGACGTGCACCAACTGGGGTAGCACTCGTGCTCGAAGCACCCGATTGACTGAGTGACGGGGAAGATTCGGAGAGAACAAGCTTTCGCTTCTTTTGCCCAATTGGTCGGGCGGAGGCCTGCCCGGACTGAGATGGTGCGGGTGCAGGCGGCGCGGCAACAGTGGGTACCGGAGGCGCAGCTAGTTTCGCAGAGGCCGGGATGTCTGCTAGATCGACGCGTTGGGTAGCGACAGCGCGTTCTAACCTTCTGCTGGTCCTCAGGTCTGCAAGAAAGTTACTGTTGGGGCGTCTTGCAAGCACACGAGGACCCAACATACCGGAGAGAGTTAAACCTGGGGATGCTGTTCAAGTCGGTGACCGCGAGATCGCGCAGGATATCTGGTGTTACGCAACCCCTGTTTCATTTGACAACCATCCATCAGCTTCTCTCACGAACATTGACACCTTGACATGTCACACAGTTACGAAAAAGGTCCTCACCAATGACGCCAGTGGACCGTTTCCCCAAACTCGCCTTGAGAAATCTGCCCGTACCTCAGACTCCCTACCGCTATCGGAGAGCCTGTACAGGGCGCAGGTCCTTTGCAAACCGACCGGGTGCTTTTGCTATACTAACAGTTCCTAGTATGAGCTTCCTTCCCTGCGTCAAAGAAAGAGAGTGCTCACGTCTATTGCGTGGCCGGGCATCTGTGACAGAGAATTCTGACGCGTGAGAGCCAATGTCGTTCTATGGTTAAACCTAAAGTTCGCAGCTCGTCGCAGTCAGAGGCAACGAACGCGATTGTTTAACGTTGTTTAGTCCTCGACGCGTCGCGCCCAGTGATCACTTGATGACGTGATACAGCACGCGCTTTGCCACTTTAACGATTCAGAGCAAGAACAAGAAACTGACTGTGGAAAATATGGTCACTTTCGACTCAAACGTCCGAGTATCTCACGACGACGGTCCTGCATATGACCCAGACCAGGATGCAGCTGAAAAACGCGATATCCGCAAGAAGTATCGTCTCCTAGAGAAGAGGACGGGAGGTGCGTGTGGCCATCTCCGCGTAACGCGACTCCGAGACGAAATATATAACTTATCAGTGGCACAGAACATGTGAGACCGCAGGATCACGACGCGGAAGATCTCGCAGGACAAGTTGCTCAAGCCGACGAACTGTTCTCAAAGGGTTTGTACAGCAGTCTCGTCACGAACCGTTCTGCCGCCGTCTGAGCGCCCTACTTTATAGTCAAAAATCCCACCGAAGCCACTCTTGACTCCTCTGTGCTTCGAAATGTCTCGAGCATTAGCGCTCAGAAGGCACGCGCCATGAAGATTGGCTCGGCAGCCTTTGATATGGACGACTTCGTCTCCAAACTGATTACGTATATGGGCGGCAGACAACGCTTCGAGGACGATGAAGTCGACGAAGAGATGCAAGTGGAGGAGGATGGCGCTCTTGACTGGGACAAGATAGGTCGGAAAGCACTAGCAAAGAGCCGAAGGGTTCCCGTCACGGGCTTTATGTACTCGCCTGATCTCATATTCTGCGTTTTCGTAGCTAATTCAATACGCAGGCTTGGACCTCTCTCAATAGAGCAGAAGAAACGAGCCCCTGTCAAGCGCCAGAAGCAGGATAACGTCCAGGAAGAACAACGTCGACCCCAAGAAATCAAGGAGGAAGATATCAAGAGATCCGACAATGAAACGACCAAGAATGTCCTCATGGTGCATCGAACATCATCGGCATGCAAAGCTGCGCAGCTAACAAGGGATTTAGATCAAGGATATCCTCGAAACAACTGGCCCCATCAACCTCTTCAAATTCATCGTGAACCCGAACGACTTTGCTCAATCCGTAGAGAATATGTTTCACCTTTCCTTCCTCATCCGCGACGGAGAATGTGCACTCGAAATCGGCGATGACGGCGAGCCCATTATCAGTACGTGCAGAAAACAAATTCGCTTCATCATGGTCTGACGAGATTTCCAGTGCGTTGTGAAACGCCGACTATGGACGACCGAGCAGCAGGTGTGCATGCGCGGCAAATCGTCATGGAGTTTGACATGGCTACATGGAAGGTAACATCCCACCCCCAAACTATCTTTCATGATGACACTAGATTGACAATCGTTCGTACGCAGCGCGCCATCCAAATCTGGAATATCACCGAATCTCAAATACCCCAGCGCCCTCCGGCAAGGACCAAGATTGGTGACAAATGGTACGGTTAGCTGGGCTACACGAATGATATACCTTTGCCTGCTAGATTATACTGCGTCACTTACTGTATTGTATTACGATGACGGGTGAACAGCACAACAGTTACATACTAAGAAAACAACAATGAGGATGACAAGGAAAACCGAGGCGCCCCAACCAAAGCCAAGACCACCGTCTTATTACAACTTACAGCAAATCCACTCGCACTGCCTTACCCAGTTTCCCGCTAATCCGGCATGACTAGTGGCTCGTCTCTCATTACTCTTACCAACTCTCTGGCACGACCTCCGTTTTACGACGGCATCATGTACCCAGCAAAATTACGAGGAAATGTTCATGAAGGTGAGGTCATGCGGTCACGTCGCCCCAGTCCCTGACGTGACTCTGAGGGGAGACCAATCCCATTGACGCCGCCACCGCCGCAAAGAACAAGAGCAAGGGTATCCACCTTCCGTCCATCGATGTCAACTTTGCTCTTCAAATTGTATCCTGTAAGCTTCATTTACGTAGTGATCTTGCATGTTCTTACAATGTCTTTCCAAGGTCTCGTGCAAGCCTGATGCTCGCGTATGGTCATCGTTACGGTTTGGTTGAACAGTTTATTTTCACTCTCGGCTTGTACTATTCTTTTGATACGCGAGGCCGTAGGTGTCGGAAAGTCCACACTTCTCAGACACACCGACATGCATGAAATACCAATGCCATGGCGTATCACAAGTCTTCCGAGCAAGAGGTATGTTTTCGACGATGCATATCAATTTGGAGCAGACAATCAAATCATCATTCAGGATCCTCGGAGACGATGCCATGACTGTCAGTTCAGTTGTGAAAGCGATTCGATGGAGTATGGGAAGAAGCATCTTGCAGACGTCCGAAGTACATGTGCAGCTGAGTGACATGGATGCAGACAGTGGTCTGTCTACGGCTGCAACACTTGGCTGGTACCTTTTTGGTAAGGTGTAAACGAATCACTCTTAAAACTGAAGTTACCTGTTGCATAGGACTTTGATTTACTGAAGAAGATCAGTCAAAAGAGACTAAATCATTTTCTGAAGGTTGGTGGTTGGTATCGAATGCGGCTTAGCGAGAGTGCGTTCGATATGTTTGGTGCAGGATGCGTCTGGCACTTGCACGACTGCTGTTTGTGAAGGTACGATGCACTCTAACACACTTCTCGTCACCTCAGTTAACAGCCTGGCAGCCAGCTTTGTTGTTGCTTGATGAGCCCTCCAATCACATCATCGATTTGAACGTATTGGCATGGCTGGAAGATTATCCTCAGACGTGGCCCGGAACATTATTCGTGGTGTCACACGACCGTGCATTCCTGTGAATTGGTGTTGAAAGTTCCGACACCACTTCCGGATATCGTAGTGGTGCTATTGCTACTGGTATCGTCTGCCAACTTTCGGGATGACTGACTATTACAAAGGGTGAGTAGTGAGGCTCGCTGATTCCGTGGTGGTGTTTTCATGTACCATGTCCCACAGGAGCTTTTCTCGGCTCTACTCCAAGAAGTCGGAACGGGATCGCAACATGCGGAAAGAATCCAGACGCAGATGGAATCTCGCAAACACTTGCAGGCATTTATTGACAGCCTGAGGTGAACGTATAACACTAATCGAGGTAGCCTCTGCATTTTCATTTGGGTCGGTCGCATCGTTCACCGAAGCTAAAAAAAATCATTTCCGCAGGCCCAGATGAGGATCATCATGTTTGGAGAAGGTGTGTAGTTCCGGCGTTTGTGCCAGATGGATGAGCTTTGCTAACCAAAGCATCTAGAGGAAGACGAGATCGAGACATTTAAGTTCGTTCGCCCTTCATGTTGCGCACAGAACGGTCGCTGACAAAAGCATTGCAGGTTCCCGTAAACTGATAAGATACCGCCACCGTTGCTCCAGCTATCAGCAATTACCATTGGATATACTCCAGAAAAGGTCATTCTCAAACATATCGCCATCGACATTGGCTTGGATTCACGGATAGTCATAGTAAATTCGAACGGACCCGGAAATTTGCCACTGAGGGTCTAACATTGGTTAAATGGTCAAACAAGCTGATGGGTACTGCAGCATCAAGCTTTTGACCAGTGAACTGAAACCTTAAAGTGGGAACCTCAACAGGAACGGTCGACTACGGATGTACGGATGTAAGTGGACTCTACCGCATCGGAACTTAAGCTTTACCTTTTGTGCAGATGCTACTCCTCGCAACAGCACGTCAACACACTGCATGCGACGATGCCACCCGTCCAATTTTTGGCTTCGAGGTTTCCTGGAAAGACTGAACAAGAATATAGAGGTCATCTTGGCAATTTCCAGATTAGTAGAATGACAATGTGTTTACTCTGTTTTGTGTGGGCTTCCTTGTCTAAAGCTCGTTGTTTTGGCAGGTTACAACTGCTTGGTACTCTATCTGGAGGTCAAAAATCTCGCGTGGCATGTACAGGCCCAGTGGGCCTGTTACTCGATGGGCCTACTAACCATCTCGATATCGAGGTCAGCAGCCGTCATGAGAAGCCTGTTCTTATGATGGTAATTGATTGTCCCAACGGCGCAGGGTCTCGATGCACTGATGGCTGCGCTAAACGCGTGGAACGGAGGCGTCATCATCATCTCCCACAACGAGTGGTTCATCGGCTGTCGAAATGGTTCGAAGACGGGAATACTAACTTGGCGTCAGCTCTGGGTGTGCCCGGACAGGACTGTGTCGAAGTTCAAAGGCGACGTACAGGCGTACAAGGTCAGTATAGCGGTACATTATCACTCTGAACTTGACTGATGCGTTTTTGAGCAGTCTGATTGTCAGCAATATCAAAGGACAACCGTGAAGCTTTGGTAATATGTGGGCCAGAGGCTGGGATTCTGTGCGTTGTATTCCAGGGGAATGTACAGACTAGTTCAAGGAACGTTACTACCACCCGCCCGCGGTGCACATGCATGTCCAAGATTTTCCACAAATTCACATTTCCGAAATTTCTTTCTCCCGATGTGACTCGCTCGTTGTAAAGATGTTCGAAAAGACAACATGCTAGGCGAGGCAGATAAGAAAGTACCCAAGGCATCATACCATAGACAGAATAGACACAAGGACGATACGTGCATGCGAAGGACTAGACCTCAAATGGAATGATCGCCACGAGCCTTGGACTTTCCCTTACTAGTGTCACCATGACTTGGACCAGGTGCTTCCCCAACATCCGACTCTTCCATCGTCTGATCCTCACCATGATAGTGGTCTTCGCTGCAGTCGTGATAATGGCTGGTATTTGGCTCCTGAAAACATAAGTCAATCGATCAGACAAACAACCCCGCCATGAAGGTCATGTTGCCACACACCAGTCGCTCAAATTCATCCGACACCTCCTTTTTGTAAGATTCCAGAATGATCGGCAGTTCACATATGCCAACAGGGATATACTGCGGCGTTCCCCTTGTCCTCTTCGTCGAAGGTACCCTGCTCTCCGGTATCATTGTATGTGGCTTCGCGGCTTTAGTTGCCTGTGACGTGCTTGACCCAACGAAGAGCACCCTCCAGGATATTTTACCTTCCTTCCCTATAATTTCCTGAAGCCTCCGCAAACTATCCAGTGGGCTCCGGTGCGTTGCAGAGATCGTGCATTGAATAGCGTAGACATCATTCCCACGGCAGAGAAGCCCGTCGACTCCAGGGAAGTTAATTGACACAGGACGCCAGTAGAAAGGTGGAATTTCGGTTTTGAGTGCATCGTTGGTGGTGATGAGTTTGGAAGGAAGGGCAGCGGCTAGAATTCGCGGTAGTGATTTGGATTCAGAGTTTAACCAGGTACAGCTCACACGGACTCCCGAGAGGAAGCGAGCATGGACCCATTGTTCGAAAATATAACCTGCCGCGCCTCTCATGGAGGCATGGCTACTTGTCGCCGAGAAAAAATGCAACCTGGTAAGTGATTCCTGCGTCAACAAGGCTCTAATGATAGCGTGGTTGAGCCTTCCAGTCGGCACGTAAAGGTCACAGTGCCTTCGGAGGAAACCTTTAGATTTATCTCGCTTTGGTCGAATGAATATCAGTGCGGATGGACCGGTCTTCCCGAGGGGAAGGTCGAGGTTGTGTAAGCTGCTGATGACTTGTCGAGCATTCGAGACAAAGTCTAAGGCAGAAGAGTCAATCTGCTCTTGAGATTCAGATTCGCTCCACTTTCCCTTGAATATATCGAGCAGGTGACGCGGAGAGGGGCCCCATTGACGTGCAAGATCCCCCATGCGATCAACGTCGAGTGCTGAGACAGCACTAATAAATTGTCAATTCAAATACTCTCTTCAGAGTAACATGGACAATACGGACGCGAGAGCAGACAATTCTTCTACTGTCCAGTTATCCATGATGTAAAGGCATGCCCGATGTTGCTTCCTCCATTCCTTCCAACGCTTAGCGTCCGGGGAGGTAGCTTGGATGGTGCAGACATTCGGGGTGCTCCGAAACGCAATGGCCGGCCAAATGGTGTCAAGATTGGAGTCCGACAGTGCCCAAATCCCATGCCACACCTTTAGTGCTTGAATATCATCTGTGGAATGGGTGGTGACGCCGTTCTCAGTGAAGAGAAGGAAGATGCTAGGAAAATATTGAAAGGCAGTGGGTTGTTTTTTGCGAAGACGCTCGACGAGGGCATATATGAGGAAGAATGTCTTTCCTGAATCCAAATTCAGTTTGAGGGACTTAGAATAAGATGCCAGAAGTCAGTTCCACACCAATGCCAGGTTGCCCCAAGACTACAGCACCGTCTTGATATTCCTCTTTTGTCAAGGCTTCCATTGCAAGCCTATATTCATCCCGCACGATCATAAACTCGGATTTCATTAAAGGACAAAGTGTTTGCAATGCTAGGGAATGGTTGCCAAAGTCAAGGTAGTCAAAGGAGTAAGGCTTTCCGTCGACATCAACAATCCGAGACGTTTTGAAGACATGATTATCGCCCCACACAGTGGAGCGGAACTCTTCAACTTCACAAAGATCTAGGGTTGAAGGGCTTTTGTTTGAACTAGTGTGAGACCCGGACGCCATTGGTGGAGGATATGTGTGGTGATTGCTATTACCATGCACAGTGGCGCTTGCAGGGGCTTGCATGCTGTCAGGGGGCAGTTGCATGTGACGTGGGGTCCTCCTTTTGCGGTCACATGATTTTCTTGAGCTAACGAGGTACATGTACAGTTATGTACGCGTCATTGAAACAGTGCCACTCAATGAAACATTCTTTCCACACTGCTGCTACATCTCTTTTTTTTGGCGACAACTGGTGTCTGATTTGAACTATGTAAGGACCTCCTACATGCCTCGAAAATACGAGCAAATTTGTTCGAGAGAAAGTTTGCAAATTGCCTGACCAACCTCGGTGAAACACTCAATTCCAGTTGGGTCCAAAATCTGCATCCAGTCGTGCCCGGCACAACCCTGCAAAAACTCATCTAAACTGTTTGAAATGGACTGGGTACCATCCCCAGAGTGTGGCAATGTCACATATATCAGAATTGGCGAGGTATTGACGAAGTTATGCAGGAAACATCGGGTGGTATCATGCAGTTGTGACTTAGTAGGGATTCAGGGTCAACCTCTAGGATCCATCCGTCAACCATAGACTTGCCAGAGTTGTCTACTCTGACTACGCTCCTTCAAAATGCCTGGCCATGCTAAATCTGCAGCACAAAAAAAGGTTGAATCTCGCAAAACTCATGACGGACTCATGTCCCAGGCCATCAAAGCCTACCAAGCAGAGCTTGCCAAACCTCCCGGAATCCGTCGTCATGGGGCACGTACAATATGCCGTGACTTCGAGAAGATAAATCTCGAGGCAACAGGGCAGCTTGTCAAGCTATCCTACTGCACCTTGATCCGTCTCGCCTCTGGTGGAAAGTCCAAAGCAGAAGCTAATGCCGAGAAGTCATGGCTTACAACAGAGGAGATTGAACAGGTCATTGCATATGCTGAAGAAATTGCTAACAGGGGGTTTCCACTTAGCCACAGGCGGCTTCGTGAACATGTCAACGAGATATGTCATGCACGGCTCGGAGATGCCTTCCCTGGAGTTGGAAAGAAATGGACGCAGCGCTTCATCGTGAAGCATGCCAACTCAAAATGTCATGGTCACGTGCCCTTGACTCTAAACGTGGTCGTGCAGTCAATCCACACACCCACAGGGCTTGGTTCGATCTTCTCAATGACTTTTACGAGAAGTTTGACATCGATGAAGACTGCATCTTTGCCACTGACGAAATTGGCATCTCACCTCAGTCAGGCGAGCGTGAGCGTGTCATTGGAGCAAAGAAGCCTGGTCCACAGTATCAGCAATGCACTGGAAGTCGAGAGAATGTCACTGTCATCGTGACTATCTGTGCTGATGGCACTGCACAACCGCCAGCCATCATTCTCAAGGGGAATGCTTATCAAGTAAAATGGAAGCAAGATAATCCTGCAAACGCTTCGTGAGTTTCGTCTGTGTCCTCTTCGACAGTCAGCTTACATCATTTATAAATCCAGCTTTGGCTACTCGAGAAAGGGTTGGACAGACGGAGAGATTGGTGTCGAATGGATAAAAGAGTTTGACAGGCAAACTAAAGCAAAGGCCAATGGATGACCTCGTGTTCTCATCGTCGATGGCCACAATTCTCACTACACACACGGTTTCCTTCAATATGCACGGAAACATCACATACATGTGCTTTGCTACCCTGCGCACACAACGCATGTCTATCAAGGGCTCGATGTTGTTGTTTTCGCTGTCCTGAAACGCTGTTGGAGTGATGAAAGGGATAGATGGGAAAGGGAAAAGGGGGAAGGGATTACGAAGGCCAATTTCATCACAATTTATGGTCGTGTGCATCTCCGGGCCCTCACGCCAGACTTAATTCGCACTGCGTTCTGGAAAACTGGAGTCTGGCCATTCAACCGTGATGTGATCAGTGACAGCATGATGGCGCCAAGCAAGGAAACCTCAGAACAATCCCACCTTCCCATCACTCCTTCAACACCCGTGAGAGTCATCGCTGGGTTCCTCCAGAAGTTGTCAACCAACAGCAAAAACACAGACGCTGCCATCCCCGAAGACACTACCATGTCAAAATTGCATGATGACTTAGACAATGTCATTAAAAAGCTCGCAGAGACATCACTGTCGGGACTCGTTACACCATCGATCATCAGCTCGGAGACAGTGCTACAACACGGCACCACTTTCCCTATCTCCCCCATCAAAGAATCACACTTGCCTATTGCCAACATCAAAGTGAAAACGGCGAACGAAGTAATGCTACTCGCTGCACTTCATGAAGCCAGGGCAGCCAATGCTGCACTGAAACAACGCCTAATCGCTCTGCAGGCAGCAAACATATTGAATGAAATGTACTGTTCGAAACTCCGTGGTCAGCTAGCCCATTTCGAGGAGAAGAAGAAAAAGGGGGGGAAGATGGGAAAGGTTCTAGGTGACGGCTTACCACGTTTGCTGTCTGGCGACGAGTTCTTTCAGAGAGTGGTCGAGTTTGAGGAGGCTCAAGAGAAAGCAGCTGTGGAAAAGATGACACGAGGAGAAGAGCGAAAGAGACATTCAGAGGCCCTAGCAACTTGGAAGAAATCAGAGGAAGCACGGAAGGTAGAGAATAATGCACAGAGAGCACACTATCACGAGGCACTGCAAACTTGGAACAAAGAGAAGACCAGAGCGAAGACAGAGGGGCGAAAGTTTGGAGAGAAGCGGCCAATTTTGGGCAAGCTTGCTGTGGCCGTTCCTCGACCAAAACTGGCCAAGGTTACAGAGGACGTGGAGAGTGATGGTGAGTACATTGAACTGGGGGATGACGGCGCCTCGTGTGTGAGCAACGAGGAAGATTGATAACGATATGGTAGTTTTGATTAGTCATCATTAGGGTATTTCCGGCTAATAGCACACTTGTTTCATTGAGTGGTAAATGTGTAAAAAGTGTGCTCCTCACTGTATGCAACGTTGAGCTCCAAGCACAACAATTTTTTGCTTCAAAAAATTTATAGAGCTACATGAGAAGTACCTCTATCAATTGATATAACTTTCATCGGCAGAAGTGATGTTGTTGTTGCTGTAGCACTATATCTGTAATGTTGTGTTTCAAATGGCCGTACATAACTGTACCTGAGCTTTGTCAGCGTAGTTAGCCAAATAAATTCATTCATTTCACAGTCCAAGCGCCTGGGTTCAAACCTGTTCAAAACCTCCCAGGTGCCGAATTTATTTAGATTATCTAAGCGTGCCTTTACATCCTGGTTGGAACTCGTTCATTCAAGAGAACAAAAAGGGCACCTTCCAAGTCGAGCGATAAACTTCCAGTTGCCCGTGGCGAATAAGGCGCAGGTCCAATTCGGATTGTCTGAATCTACCCGCCTGTGGAAGTGTATACCAGATTATGGCAAGGCACATACCCATGACGTCCAGGCAATTAACAAGGGATAAATTTGTGGAGGGCGGAGGTCAGACAGGAAAAAGTATGGGGGAAAACTTAGCTACTCGAACACGAGAATGATCATTGCATTCTGTGAGTGACGTTATGACCTTCTCAAGCCTTTTGTCTTTGCACGATGATATGGACGGAACTGAGAATCGCTTCATCACAATTGTGTCGGTGACAAGTCAGACCGCACAGCCACGAGACAAAGCGTTGTCCCACGCAGTGTTGTAAAAGGTCAATATTGACCCCTTGACCTTTTGACGGGGTCAGACCTCGTCAATAGGGTCAACACGTGACTCAACACGCGTCGACACGCATTTGTTGATTTCGCGGAGGAGTTAGCTAAGTACATATCTCCGACTCTCCGAGTACAGTTAGATTCCATGCCAGTGAAAACATATTAGACACTGGGCATGTCAGAGTAATGAATACTAGCCCATTCCGCCATCACTGGCATCAAGTCGAGTCTTCCAAGTTCCAGCCTGATGGTCAATGAATCTACACTGTGGAAGACACATGTCTTCAAAGATACAACACGACACTATCAGAATAATGGTACGCACAAGGAATCATGGTGTAACTACTGTGTCAGTGCTGCCGTGAGGAAGATTCGCACCGAGCAACTCAATGCATCTGCGGCTGGCACACGGCATATTCCTGCAGATGATGAGACCACTCTTGCAGCACAGGGTAATATTAGTACTATACTTCGTTATGGTATGAACACCTGACTCACTACGTCTCTATGATACAGTCCGTGCGACAATGAAACCAGGCCCATCAAAGGTCCTTAATTGGTGGAAACACTTGGAGAGCTGTTCGAATGCCCCCCAGTGTGTCAACAGGGAGGCACAGAATGAGCTCTTCAGCCACAAGGAGCAGAGAGCAATAAAGGAAAACAACGAGATTACCAGTATTCTCTCTCATCAACCAATGCTCAGCACCAACTCGAGCCCCTTCGCTGCGGTCTCATGTCCACAACTCGCTGCCTCTCCTGTAACTCCAGTCCCAGCGCGCAGCCACCTTACTGCACCTCCAAGTCTTCTCTTCCGCTCACGCACACTGGCAGCTGGCTTCTCTCCAGATCTATCATCAACGTCAGTTCTCCCAAGTCCAGGAGTCGAGTTGGCAAGGTCAGGAAGTTGGCCACAGGTGTCCACAGCCACCACTACCCATGAAACCGACATACCTTTCTATGGCGAGATCTTCACGCGCCCACCACCATGGTCAGCAGAGAAGCAAGCCGAATTTTCTGCTGAGCTCTGTCGACTGATCGTTACCTACAACATGGCATGGATGGTGGTTGAAATTCCTTACTGGCGTGCCTTCTTTGCCAAGTGGCTCCCAGAATGTCAGATGCCAGGGCGGGCAGAGCTTTCAGGGCGAGTTCTAGATGAGGAGTCAGACAAGGTTATAAACGAGATGAAAGGGAATATCAAGGATCATTTCGCCACAGGCCAATGCGACGGATGGAAGAATGTTAGTAAGAGCTCTATAATTGGAACAATGGTGAACGTCGAGTACCAGGTAAAGTCGTCCCAACATGGGATCCGATCGCGAGTCATAGATCACTTACAAATGTTGATTAACACAGCCATATCTCCTCAATACAATCGACATATCAGCTTTGCCGAAGACTGCAGTGGAGCTGCTGAAGATCGTGCTTGAGGAGATACGATATGCAACAGATGAACTCAAAGTCCACATTACAGCATGGTGTACTGATGCTAGTGGTGAATCTGCAAGCATGCGACGGTTACTTGTTCAGAAAATGCCTCACATCGTGGTGGTCGACTGTTGGGCACATCAGGTAAGCGATTATAACTTGCTCAAGACTTGGACAGCCCGGATCTTATCGTTGGACATCTGTAGGTCAATCTGATTGTTGGCGACATGTTCAAGATCACACATGATTTTATCAAGATCATTGGCAATGCTCTCGAGGTCGTGAAATGGTTCAATAGTCATAGTCGTGCTCTTGGCATGCTCCATAAAGTCCAGATAGCCAAACTTGGCAAAATTCTCGCCCTCGTCCTGCCTGTTCTTACACGATGGACTTCTCACTATCTTGCTGTCACTCGGCTTCTCGACATTGAGCTTGCTTTCAAGCAGCTCCTCCTTGATGCAGGCGAGACATTTGAAGACTCAGAACTAATTCTGTGTGCGGGAAACAAAGCTGACGCAAAACGAAAAGCCAAGGAGATTCTGAGCATCTTGCAAGGCGTAGACTTTTGGCCTCGACTCAAGATGTAAGCATCAAGTCCTGGACTAAACAAGTATTGTTACGCTGACTCATGATTTGTTAGGCTCAAACGACACCTGGAACCTCTTGCAGTTGCTGCAAACATCACGCAAAGTGACCTCGCCCGACTCGACACAGTCCTTATCACTCTCGTCAATCTATACCAGCAGTTCCTCGACCCTACACTTGACAGCACAGTCTGTGCTGCCGTTCTTGCAAGTCTAGAGAAGCGTTGGGCGAAGGCAGACCAGCCTATCTTTATTCTCAGCGTCGTACTCAACCCATACATCCGTGCCTCTGCATTTGCCACAAATAGTCCCTACCGTACACCCGAGAAGCTGTGGGAGTTAGCAGAAACTGCATATTTACGGTTTTATGGCATTCAAGCGGATGGCGAATTTCGAATGGCCTTTAGTCAGTATGTACGAGGCTCAGGGGACTGGACAGATGAAAAGATGGGCCTTGCATTTTGGCAAGCTGACGCAGATGTCAAGGTTTGTCTTCTAATTTATTTTGTGCACTTACATTGGTCAACTGATGTTTCGACTGATAGAAAGTGCCCGTCAACCTGATTCGTGTCTGGCGTGAACGCGAGCCCATCCTGTACAGCCACGAGTATTCCAGCAGCCAGCCATCACTGCGAAATGGTATATCTGGACTGGTGCGACTTGCAACACACATTCTCAGCATCGTACCAAATACTGCGGCCACTGAACGCCTCTTCAGCAAGTTTGGGATTGTTCACACGAAACTCCGAAACCGCCTTCATCCAGACAAGGTTCGCAAGCAAGTTCTTCTACGTGGCGATACAATGGCCAAGTTCCCGATGCCCATTCGACAAAAACGCAAATTTGAGGATGAGGACGAAACGCAGCCCCACGAACTTCGCGCGGCATCCAGTAACTCCTGGCAGTGCAGCCAGTTGCACTATGGCGCCCATGTCCGACTCGGAGCCCGGCGAGACAACTCTTGAGTCTGGGCCCCCAGTGGCAGTTCACAGCGCTGAAGATGCTAACTCGTTCACAACCATTGCTGAAGATCTAATTATCGAGGCGACGGCCGCCGACAATGACTCTGGGCCTATCACACCTTCTTTTCCCTCGACTCCATCTAGTACACCGGCACCAGCAACAGTCCCTCCACCTGCTGCATCATCCACTCCTTCTCGTCAACCACTGACATGCCGTGGCAGTGCAATCACTCCAACTCACGTCCAAATCAAACTTCGCGAGCTTTTCAGCTTCCTGCCACCCTCTGCTCGTTCTTCCTCACCAACTCTCACCACCCTTAAGCAGTTTTGGGTTGCCGGGCAGACAGCATTGGCATGCGAAGTGGAATACCATGATTTCATGCATGCAGAGCCTGAATCTCGCCTGAGTACCCATACTTAATGGATTTTACTACATTCTTTATTCTAACTTCTCGCCAATAGTCTTGTTTTGCTAACCCACCTAATGATGTATGCTCCCGTAGTCTTCGTTCTATGGGCATACATATTGTCATATAATTTCATATAGTCTAGTAATTTAGTAGTAAATAATTATCATCTGTTTGGTCCCACGACCTCGTGCTTGACCCTTGACGAGGTCAAGTCAATGGGGTTGACCCCATCTGATGGGGTCAGACCTTCAGGTCTGACCCCGTCAATAACAACACTGGATGCGCTACTCCTCGTGGCCCAGTGGGAGTTGTGGCCCAGTGCTCACGTGACTCCAGCTGTCCCCGCTTTCCATCCGAAACCCCGATATAGTCCAAGGACGAGTCGCGTCTTTGGTCTATCCTGTACCGCGTGACACGAACCGCAGCTTGTGCCCAGTTCCTGCCGAAGAAAATGGGCGGGTCCAAAGACGACTCCACGCATTTTCCTTCAATTTCCACTGCTACTTCGGTCACTTCGCTGCCCGGCATGATTCGCGCCCAGGAAAGCACATCCCTCGTTAACCAAGACGATGTCGAGGCCGGTCCTGCTCTGTACGGCACAAATACACCTCCTGTGGATGATTCGGCCTCCATTGTTGGTGAGCATCAAGTTTCCCTCTCAGTCTGATGTCACTTGAATACCAACGCTTGCATCCTGGGCTCTCAGGAGGGAAGCGAACATCCAAATTCGACTCCAAGTTCGCAAGAAGAGTGCGATACTACGTGCCTTCTATTGCATGGATCCCTGCCTACTCTGTCTCGCTGTAGGTCGTCACAGTCTCAGCTGTGCAGCTCAATTCCTGACCGCCGCATCAGCCTCGGTGGCGACGTGCTCGCCGGCGTGTCCCTCGCTGCCATGATAATACCCCAGTCTGTTAGTTATGGTACCTCGCTTGCCCACATCGGTCCCACTGCAGGTCTTGTAAGTACTAAATGATCTCGGTTGTCCTTTGTCTGATCAGCAATCTGATACTATTTTTGACATGCATCAGTTCGCGGCCGCTATACCTCCAATATTCTACAGCTTGCTCGGAACGTCAAGGCAGCTTAATGTTGCAGCAGAGGCCGCTCTGTCCTTACTTGTCGGCCAATCTGTCACCGAGTTTCGTCATGCATACCCCGATGCATCCCCTGACAAGTTGGGTTTCGCCGTCGCCACTGCAATTGGTTTCCAGGTAGGGTCTCTATGTGGCCTAAAGGTACTATGCTGAATATGCGGGTGGTAGGTGGGACTATTCGCCTCCATCCTTGGTTTCCTCCGTCTTGGCTTTTTGGATGTCGTCCTAAGTCGTGCCCTTCTTCGCGGTTTCGTCACCGCTGTCGCAGTTGTTATTGTCGTGTAAGTTTGATAATTTCCAGACGTTTTACATCCCTTGATGTCATGCATAGCGAGCAACTCGTTCCAATGTTCGGTTTGGCTGCATTGGAGGAGCAACTTAAGCCTGAATCAAGTTTAGACAGGATTCTGTTCCTCGTCGAATACGTTTGGACCCATTCTCACAAGCTGACGACGATCATCAGCTTTGGAGTGTTTCTCGTGTTGATTACTCCTCAGAGCCGTCAAGAACTACTTCAAGAACGTCTGGTGGATATATCGACTTCCTGAGTTTTGATTGTCGTCGTCCTCTCTACCTGTAAGCTATGTCCCACAGTTACATTCTATCATTAGCTCAAAATGCTTTCCAG
Source organism: Melanogaster broomeanus (assembly GCA_014904935.1). Lineage (NCBI taxonomy): Eukaryota > Fungi > Basidiomycota > Agaricomycetes > Boletales > Melanogastraceae > Melanogaster > Melanogaster broomeanus. Next base: position 283,357 of record MU123731.1, on the reverse strand, counting down.
GGGTATCCGACGAGCTTCGATGGGATCAGGACGGTGTCGAAATTCTCGGTTCTGTGCCTATCACGATTGGTGGAGGGATGTTCAAGTTCCCTCTAGGTTCGCATACCTATCCTGTCCTGCGAGGCACGACATCGACTGCCATGTGAGGCCTCCATCGTGATACACGAAGCGTTTGGCTAATTATTACATACCTCAGCCTGATCACAATCATCGGGTTCTTGGACAGCATCGTCGCTGCAAAGCAGAACGGGGACCGATTCGGATATCCGATCAGTCCCAACCGTGAACTGGTCGCATTGGGTGCAGCTAACCTCGCTGGATCGTTTGTGCCTGGTACTCTTCCCGCCTTTGGTTCCCATTGTTAGGTTCGTAGACTATCGCATCTCCTCTTCCCGACAGAACTCACCTGGTACAGGTCCCGCATAAATGGCGACATTGGTGCAAGGACACAGATGGCTTCCCTGATTACCGCTGGTCTCGTCCTTCTGGCAACGTTCTTCCTCCTTCCGAGTCTTTATTTCTTACCTAAATGCGTCTTGGCTTCCATGTTTGTCCTTTCATTGCTGCCTTGTTTCATCCAATCTGACACGTGGCACAGCATCTGTCTGTTCATCGCATCCCTCTTCGCAGAGGTCCCCCACGATGTTATGTATTACTACAAGTGCGTTGCTTCCTTCTTTAAGTATTCCCATCTCCACCTCATGAATCACGGAAAAACTAGGATTGGAGCCTGGACGGACCTGGCGATGATGTCCATCACGTTCGCTCTCTCCGTCATCTGGAACGTCGAGATTGGCATCGTCGTGAGCCTGATCATCTCGCTCCTCCTCGTCATCCGGAGATCATCCAAGACCCGTATGACTATTCTTGTGAGTCTCTATGTCAATATGTCCATTTAAAGTGCACTGACGAGTGATGTGGTATAGGGTCGTATTCCTGGTACAGATCAATGGAGGCCTGTGGCGGACAACCCAGATGCGGAGGATATTCCTGGAACGCTCATTGTCCGTATCCGGGAGAGCCTTGATTTTGGTGCGACTTTACCAAGAACTACTACATTCTGTTATTGCTCACGTAAACTATTCCAGCCAACACTGCCCAGCTCAAAGGTACGAACGAAAGGTTTACTTTTATTCATCTGATCGCTTACACGAAACGGTTAGGACGCTTGCGCAAGCTCGAGCTGTACGGCGCAGAGCCCGCCCATCCTTCTGAGGAACCACGAAGACTGCCCCCCAATGCGCTGGTCTTCCATATGGGAGATGTTGAGAGCTGCGATGCGTCGTGCGTATACATCTGTCTCTTGCCGTTCCCTTTCGACTCAACAATACGGCTGATTAGGGCTGTGCAAATTTTCCACGAGTTGTTGGAGACATACAAGGTGAGCAAACGAATGTGCACACGTGTCTTGACCCGATCTCATTGACGTCGTCTTTGTTTGTTGCGTCCTTCTCTTATCTACAGAACCGAGACGTTCAGCTCTTCATCACCCACCTCCGACCTGGGATCCGGGAAATGTTCGAAAACGCAGGTATTACCAAGCTGTTAGGACCTGATGCTTTCTATGATACCCTTGGTGAAGCTACGATGAGAGTTCAGGCAAGGTATGTTGATGGGCAGTAGATGTTTCGATTAGCTTGGCATGGATAGACGCATGGATTGGGGTGGATTTTTTGGTCGTCGACTCGGAGCTACTTTGGGTTTGGGATGAGGTACTAGGTGGTAAGACTCGGAGATGATACGAGTATTTAACGAGGAATGTCGATCGTAGTATGTTAGCCTGTCTGGCTACTTTGTCTATTTATATTGTAGGTGTCACATTGGGCATTGGGCAACAGCCTCAGCCTACTAGTAAACCATTCCAACATTCAAATATCCAGCTTGGGAAAAAGTGACTGGGTTGGCTGGAGGGATGTATCGCACACTTCCCCCGAACGGCCTAACATATGTATGACATAGAACACAGATCAGCACATGGAACTTGAACGTGTGTGGGAATTTATAATTACGTGAAGGCTATTATATCCGCCAGATTATCAGCATCGCAATCCGTCCGTTGTAACGATCGTCAACATGTACATACTGTAATTGGATCTTGAGTTAGATGGATCCGCTCTTTCACTCGATCCGGCAACAACGCACCTTCGACGTCTGCTCTCTTCCGTGTTACCTTCGAGTCCCGTATCTTTTCGACTCCTTGTCCCGTGGACAGATTAAAATCATCCCGACCCAGCCACGACTTGGCTCTTTCTATTCACATCACGCAATAAGTTGTTCCACTTCGATGACAGTGTCTCCAGAATTCGAAGTCCGGATTCTCCCCGCGGACCTGAGCATGGCATGTACCTTAAGACGAAGCGGAAGATCAGTTGAGCATGTTCAGAAGCGTTACATGGTCTGGTCTCGGCCCAGCGATCTCATCATTCTTGCCACCAAGCTCGTCACAGAGCTGACTCGGACAGCGCCGTGACGGCGTTCAAACACGGACACGAGACGCTGGCTTAGGATATCTAGTAGAGAATCTACTCTCGATTTGGAACATGCAATGAGCTCAAGATACGGCCAGTGCGTCGAAGGTGGCCTCTCCGATCATCTTCTCGAAACCTTAGCTCAACATGTCTTCCAATTCCGGAATGCGCCTCATTTGGCAACTTGCTGTATGCACTTCAAGTTCACGGCATGGTCTACACCTTCTCATGCACCATATGTATCTTTGCATGCATACGTACGCCACTCATTCCTACGGTGTCGCACCTGGCGCGCTAAGATGGTTGCACTCTAACTCCAGCGAACCTTATCTACAGTATGTCGTATGGATACAAGTTAACAACGACGTTGATCTTCTCCCGCCTATGCCACTCACAGTGTGCATCATGCGCAAAGCTGTGAAGGATAGCGTTGTCGGGTGTTACTTCCCTCTTTAGCTGTGGTGATTACGGGGTGGCGGCAACGACGGGTGTTGCCCTGGATGATGCTACGATCAGATGCTCATGCTTCCATGCATCGCGCGCCTTGTGAATACCGAATAGGCACAAAAATTCCGTTTCCGATCTTCAACACACCACACCTCTTCCGCACATGTTCCTACATCCTTACATCATCGCGTTACCTCCGACGTGCGACTCAATTTACCGGGCGTCAGTACTTCACTCACAGATCTCGGAAGGCGTGCACGGAGATCATTTTCTCCGGCGGCGGTTTCATCAACTATGTAGAGCAGTCGTTAAAGCGCAGTCGAAGACTGACCCAAGCTTCCAGAACTACCCTCCGTCATATACGAGCAAAACCTTCGAAAGCCTTTTTGGCACACTTCCTCGCCCATGGTAGCATCCAGTCATCTTGACAACAATCAATGATGCGAGACTGGCGCTGGACAAGTCTGTGTTTTGTTTCATGTGTGATTTTCCGCACCGCATAAGCTGTAAGTTCTTTCCATCCATGCTTAGTTTCATTCAGAATTTTTTTTTCAAATGAGAACGAATTCCAGGTGCAGTGCAGTTGCTTCAACGCGACGGCGAGGTGGGATCCTGTGTCCGAACCTCACCGGCCTCACCCCCAAGCGTCAGGTCAACTCCGGTCAACCTGCACGCACAGTAACGTGTATAGCCATCAGAGGGTTTATCCAATAATGTCGAGTGGGTCACTGATCCGTAGAGCAGGCCATGGTTTACTAGCCCGGGTTATGTCGACGAATCGGGTGTTATTAGTATGCATGTATTTCGATTTGAGGACTTCGTGTATGATCAGGGAGGCTCCCATGTGATCGACCTTGTCACTGTCTAATCCTCTCAGTACTCCAGGCTGAGTGCTGAGTACTGAGTCGTGGAACCTGCGTACTCATTAACCAGAAGTTCTTTCTAGCGTTGTAGCAATGGAGCTATGTATTACGGATGGCCACAGTACCCGAATGTGGCATGTTTTGATCTCGGCATATGTGGTTGGGCAAAACTGCGAACAAAAACTCCCAAATTATGTTTCCCGAAAACACTACATCATGCTAACTTAGTGCTTACCTGAACTCTCATGGCTTGCAGCTGGTGGCCTGATTCCTGGTGTATGTACGCGTCAGAATCGTCGACATCAATGGATGTCTCTATCGGGTTTCGATAGGTGACCGTAGGTTATCATCTGATTGATGATGATCATGATGGCGAGAATCCAAGACGGTACCCACGACAACTTGCAATATTAATGGTTCAAGTTGGACTGCCCGTCGATGTGTTGCTGCTCACATCAAATGGAATGTCACCAATGTACATCTTCCTGACTTTCTCCGCATCCTTCTGATGTGGTAATTGTCACGTTCTGACAACGTTCTGACACAATAGTCCCGAGAACTGCCAACCCAAGTCTCGGCGCTCCTTATGTTATAAGGTCTGCAAAGGTCGGCTACTAAAGGGTAATCTATTTGTCTCTCTCTTCAGCTGTTCTTACAATAATGCGCTCTTTTTTCCTTCCATTCGTTTTAGTATCCCTCGGATTAGCTGCCAACGCACTCCCCACACTCTTTCCTTGGACTGTCCATGAGCAGCGATCACACACACCGTCGGGGTGGAGCCGAGCAAGGAAACATCATCCCGACGCTGTCATTCCTTTGCGCTTCGCGCTCTCGCAGTCCAACATCGAGAACGTAGAAGAATACCTCTACGACGTGTCTCACCCTAACTCTCCCAACTACGGGAAGCACTGGACCGCTGCTAAGATTGCGGCTACGTTTGGCCCGAAGTCAACAGTCTGTTGATGCAGTCCGTCTCTGGCTGCTTGAGAGCGGGGTCGAATCGCATCCGCGTCAAGATCTCGCCTTCGAGAGGCTGGCTCGAGTTCCAAGCTACTGTCCGGGAGGCCGAGGACCTTTTGCATACCACGTACAGCGTCTACAAACACGAAACCGGAGCTGAACATGTCGGCAAGTGGTCGCCACGGTTGAAAAAAAACAGAAGCATTCGACTGACGCGTCCTAAATCATAGCTTGCGACAGCTACCACCTTCCTGAACATCTTGTGAACCACGTTCGATTTCGTCACCCCCACCGTCCACTTTGATGCTAAGCTGTCTAGGCGCTCAGAAAACAGCAAGCCTCTCTATACCATTGGTCAGCCCGGTAGTAGCAACCAGCCAATGACCACAGGCGAGATCTCCTCTTGGATTGACCAGCTCGAAGACTGTGATCAGCACATTACTCCAATCTGTCTCCGCGCATTGTATGGTCTCATCTACGAGCCACTTGCCGGTGACAAGAACAGCTATGGTATTGGTAAGTAGAGTAACGTGTTTGAAAGTGCTCCATTTTATGTTGAAGACACCGTGCGTAGTCGAGTATACCCCGCAATCTTACCGCCAGGAGGATCTCGACCTCTTTGCGAGGAACTTCTCCTCTGACCTTGTTGGCGCGAGCCCCATCATGGTTTCCATCGACGGAGGTATGTTACGCAGTCTGCACTCATGCGGACAGCTACGAGCTTATGCACCGCACTAGGGTCATTGAGCACCGAAGAGGCTTTCAGTATTAACGGAGAGTCTAACCTCGACCTCGAGTATGGCATGAACCTGGTTACCTCCAAACAAAATGTCACCTTGTATCAAGTTGGCGACATGGTCACAGGTTTGAATTTGGATGCGTCATCTGTCTGAATCGGTTGTCTGACCCAGTGCCTGTCTATTCAGGTGCATCTTTCAACAACTTCCTCGATGCTCTTGATGGTACCTATTGCACATTCGAGGGTGGCGACGACCCGACTGCGGACGCTATTTACCCTGACACCGAACCCGGAGGATACGACGGTCAGACTGGCTTAATTGCATCCTCCTCATACTGAATATCACCCCAATATATAGCCCAGGACTGTGGTACTGTCACCCCCGCTAACGTGATTTCCACCTCCTACGGATACAACGAAGCCGACCTGACACCTGCCTACGCCGCACGCCAGTGTGCCGAGTACGCGAAGCTTGGCCTTATGGGTGTCACCTTTGTGTTTAGCTCTGGTGACAGTGGTGTTGCTGGTGGTGCGGGATATTGTTTGAACCCCGACGGTAATGTTTCCAGGTCGTCATTCAAGGAGGATGACAGGTTGCTTACTGTCTTCACTTCTGTTGCTGTGTAGGCTCCCAAACTGCCTGATGGCACGATTTTCAACCCCAGCTTCCCCTCCACTTGCCCCTATGTAACCTCTATTGGCGCAACGCAAGTCAGCCCCGGAAAGTCTGTATATGACAGCGAGGACGCATGTGAAACGATCATCTACTCTGGTGGTGGATTCAGCAATTACTTTGCGGTTCCCGACTACCAGAAGGACGCGGTCAGCTCTTACCTGCAGAACTACCCTCCTGCGCTTCCTAGCAACGTCTGGAACTCCACTGGAAACGTGCGTAATATTTTGGCAAGCCTTTCTATCAGAAAATTTCGCTTACTTACGTGATCACCAGTCCCGCGCCTTTCCTGATATCTCCGCCAACGGCGCCAACTACGTCGTCGCAGTAAGTGATCTCAATTGAGACTATCATACCATCTGCTGATCTTGAATGATCAGGTCGACGGCACGTTCGGCCTTGTGTACGGAACTTCTGCCTCCTCACCCGTCGTGGGCGCCATCCTCACAATGGTCAATGATGCACGCATCGCCATCGGCAAAGGCCCTATCGGCTTCATCAATCCTGTCGTACGTATCCTTTGCGTATCCCACAGCGAATCCTTGGCACTCTCCCAGCAACTATTGACAATCTATTGACCCTATTACTAGATCTACTCCGCAGACTTTACGGACGGATTCAACGACATCACCAATGGCACCAACCAAGGTTGCGGTACATCTGGTTTCAGCGCTGCTCAAGGGCTGGGACCCCGTTACTGGGCTCGGAACACCTAACTTCCCAAAACTCCTTACCAAGTGGCTCTTGATGCCTTGAACAATCGCCACAACGGGCATACATTCATTTACTTACCTTGGACTCTTTGGACTGACATTACTGACTTACGACGTGGAACAATAAAGATAAGTATTACCTATACCCTTCGTCCGTCGTCCGCGTCGCAGCTCTCGTTGCTTTAGATACGCTTGGATAACGAGCTGCTTCGTCCTGTCTACGTACTTTAGCTCTTACTACTTTCGTTAGTGCCGTCAAGGTCATCTTTGCTTGATCGTCTGATCGTCAGAGCAGTACCCTACCCACTTCAGGATTTGAGAATCTTTATACATGCCCCAGCGTGCCGTTGGCTGCATAGATGCCATTGAGAGTCCCTCGGACCGTAGGTACTGCCCAATCGCTGATTGGTGTTGATCTCTCCAGAGCTGGCTAACAGTGTGACCATGGCAGTGACTGTCTGGGGAGTCATCTAAAGGTATTGAAAGGTTGCTTCAAGTTGCAGCTTGTTCGTTTCCGAAAAGCGGCGTCGGTGCTGGCTTAATGGACGGTGGCACCCGGGTCAGACGATGATGTCAGACAATGGCGAGTCAATCGCGTCTGCGAGGTCGATCCTCTCCAGACTGGAACCGAGCCTAACCGAGCGCAGACGACTTTATTGAGCTATCAGAGCTATGGCCGAGAAACCCCCCTCTCCACCCGAATAGCCCAGGAGCTCAGGCTGAACATGGGGAACATGTTCGATCTCGATTTCGTTCGAGGCGATGAGTCACGCGTGTCAGATAAACGCAGCAGATGCAAATGATGACAGGAACAAAGGAAAAAAAAAATAGACCGTGGTCATGTCAGGCTCAGAAGATGCGATGCGTGTCAGGGAGGGAAATATGAGGGGAGATGAGTGCAAGCAACGTGTTCGTCATGACCACACCAAGCTGACGCAACTTGTAAGTTGTGGCTGTCCATCGATCCGCCAGCAATCCGGCCCAGTCTTTCCTCGTCTTTGACTCTTTGTCGAACCCAGCCCCTTTCGGCATGACTGCCATGAACTTGAATGCGTTCGGGGCGTCAATGGCAGTTTCGTCCAAGAGCTCGGCCATAGGCAGGAACCCAGCCTCGAACATCTGGGGAGAGCACTGGCCCTTTGATGCTGCTTGCACGAAAAATTCACCGACGAAGAAGAGCGTTGGCCTCCTTGCTCTCTAGAGCCCAAGCCGCCAACTTATCCACCAGAAGGAAGTTCCTCCATCAGGTTCGCGAAGTAGAAGTCCTCGTCAATCTCCTTCTTGGCACCAGCTTCGGACATCTGGACAGGTGCCTCGGGTTCTTCCTCGGAAGCAGGGAGAGCAGTCTCCTCGGCGGTGGCAGGCCTCATGCGAGGCAAGAGCTGCTGCTTCCTCCGTTGCCCAGAAGGTTCTGGAAGTCTAAGGTACTGGCTGAGTAGGCCGCTGAGTATGAAGAACCTGTCCGAACTCGAGTTCGTTCGAGACAATGAGTCACGTTTGTTGTCTTTCTTCCCGGCGAACACGCTGTTGGGACCCATAACCATAGGCGCGTCCTTGGTGAACTTCCCAAACTGAGACAGATCTCCGGCCCTTGGTGGAGGTCTGGGCATCGAACTTCCAGCTGTAGCCTGTTGAGAGTGCAATAGGCGGTGTGGCAAGCCGTCAGATGCCGAGTCGGAGTAACAATAGATAACCATAGATAGAATCTAATCTACGGTATATAAGGCTTGGCAAAGACCGATAAAATTGAATCGTTCATCTCCCACTATCCCTCGCGTGATCCTCAAGCGAGATCCCGGCTCTCATCTAATCAGCTCGTCCTAATCGGAATCCATATTGCTCAACATAGCCCAGTCGTCGGATTCTGGCAGTCCACCATTCCCGAAGTCCGCAGAAGGCTTACGGCTAGGAGGTCGGCTTTCTTTGGCGGTGGCGTCCGCAAGTTCAGAGTTCTGGCTGAGCATGAAGAAACTGTTCGAACCCGAGTTCGTTCGAGACAATGAGTCACGCTTGTTGTCTTTCTTCTCGGTGAACACCCTGCTGGGGCCTATATTCATGGGCGCGGTCTTGGTGATCTTGCCGAACTGAGACAGATCTCCGGCCAATGGTGGAGGTCTGAGCACCGAACTGAGAGCTGTAGCCCAGCTGTCGACTCCAGACTCTGCATTGCGATCATCACTTCTGGACATACTGAGCTGAGGCTGGTAGTTCCGAGCTTCCGCAGCGGCCCTCTCTTCGGCAGCCTTGAGGCTGTTTCAGCTCCACTGCAGTCGCAAGAAAACTGACACCAAATACTTACCGCTTCGCGGAGAGCAGCGATCGTAGTAGGTGCACTGACAGCACCACGGGCCATTTCGAGTGGAGCAACGGGCTCTAAGCCGAAGCCTAGCATAGGGGCGCCACCTGGAGGGCCATAGCCGAATCCCTGGCCCTGCTGGGGGAGTGAAACTTTGTTGGCATTACTAAGCACCCCACCACGCATGCTAAAGGTGCGCTTAATGGCCATAGATCCACCGGGTACACCATGGGAGTTTGTGCGTGTCATAGTCGTGGGCGGCTGGGGTTGCATACCCGCAGGACCACCGCCAAACAATGCCGAACGAGTACCCGCCGTCGACCCGGATGGCCATGGCTGGATCCCTGACTCTGTTGGGGGTCCGAGCTGGACGGACTGCCCACTGCGGCGATCACCCAGAGACCGCCAATCATACACCAAGGTTGGTTTAACGGTGTCAATCGTCCTGATCGCTGTTTGTCAAGGAAAGCTGAGAAGGAAATATGGGTCGTTTGCATACCAGGATTGGCACAGTATCATCGACCTGCTTGTCCATCCTCCATAACACCAGAGTGAGCAATCCCATTGAATCCCTTGACTGTTGAGAATCGGATAGACTGCATATCCACCTGTCTGCTGACCATGATATTGAGTTATGAGAACGAAGAACAAGTTCGTCAGCTCACTTCTTTTTGAATGGTAACATGGAAATGCGTCAACAGGTAACCAAATTTGGCGACTAGTAATACGAAGCCAAACTTACCCTCGTTGGAGTGACGAGCATCAGAGCCTTGCGAGGCCAGAAATGCCTCGCGACTTCGGTGTCAACAGCAGACTACAAATTGGAAGTATGCGATGACGATCCGAGTAAGTCGCTCAAAGGTACATGCGGTGGGTTGGAGGCCACGAAACATTTAAGAGTGGAAATTAGATCATTGGCTGTGAGTCGTTCGATTGACTGGTAACCAACATTCTTGGATGAAACCCCAATGTTGGTCATTGATCGGGCGAACAGAGGTCGAGCAGGTTTTTGTCCCTTGGACAGGCAAATCATTACGCGGACATCTTCCTGGATTTCGGACCACGGCTGCTTTCCAGACATGACCTGTAGAATGCTTAGAGTATACTTGAACAATCCAACTCATATCTTGCCTGAAGGGCTATGTTTCCATAGGAATAGATATCATTTTTAGGTGTCCGCTGACATGTCACATCTCCATCTTGGAAGTGCTCAGGCGCAGCCCATCGAACAGCACCATGTCGCCTAGTGGACGCATGCAGGTAACGTAGAGCTTCAGGTGTTTCTCCAATCACGGAAGCGAAGCCGAAGTCAACGAGGCGTGCACAGTAGGATTCGTCAATGAGCACGTTGTTCTGTCATCCATTAGTCAAATCAGAATGAACTTGGCTTTTGGGTGACGCACGGGAGTGAGGTCACCGTGTACGATAGATTGGGTGTGTACTGTCGAAGTATATCATTCGGTTGAGCTGCTAGTGAATCATGATGGCGTCAAAACACCTACAGTAAAGCAGTCCATTGGCAATATCCAGTAACTGACAGCGATAGGCTGAAGATCAGATAGTTCATGGATCAGGGAAGTATATGAGAGCAACGCACCAGTTGAAGTCTGTGAGCAACGGCAAGTTTCTCGTCGAAACTGGCTAAGAAGCTTTGGAGAGTTCCGTGGGGCATCCATAAGGATACCAACGCCACATGGGGGCCAAAGCCATACGCAACGCCCAAGAATGGGACAATGCTTTTGTGATCAAGCCTCCTCCAAATTCCAAGCTCTCGACGGGCCATCTGGAAAACTAGTTAGCCTTCATTTGACCAGTGCAAGAGGGAATGGTCTGCGTGCCTTGACACCTCGACTTGCTTCACGTTCATCTAGTGTGAGCTTGAATCGAAGGGCCTTCACTGCAACCTGTATCGTGCCGCAATGGAAAGACACATCAAGACACGAAGAAGCCATCGGCGGCATTTGACTCAGACCTCCTTAGAATCCGAACTACAGTTATACCTGCACCTCCAAACGTCACCGAAGCTACCTCCATCGCAGTAGTAGTCGCTCAGTTTGATGATTTTATCCGTGAGATCTAGTGGGGGTTCGGGGTTGATAGACCTGGACGATCTGGACGATCAAGTAGATGAGGTCTTCCGAGAAATAAGCCACGTACAACGCAGACGTTTTCATATTTGGGATCGTAGCCTGCTGCGGTCGCATGCCCGGGAGGAAGGGTGGTGGGTATTGATGTGCACCTAGCTGCGAAGGCTGCGCGGGCGGCTGTGGTAAGTGCTGCCCTGACGAAGAAGGTTGATGATGGGGAGGTAAATTGGATGGCCGAGTTGAAGGAGAGGATGTGTCCGATGACGGTTGTGAAGGAGCAGAAGAAGAGCCCTGAAACAGCTTGGCAATGTCGGCTTTGCCGATTGCGGGCCTTGCTGGAGAGAAACTCGTTGGTGCAGTCGTAGCGGGTGTGGTAGAAGTGGAGGAGGCGGACCGATCAAACAGCTTGGCAATGTCGGCTTTGCCGATTGTGGGCCTTGCTGGAGAGAAACTCGTTGGTGCAGTCGTAGCGGGTGTGGTGGAAGTGGAGGAGGCGGGCCGAGCAGGGAGCTTCGAAGACCCAGTGGTCGAAGCGGAAGCGGGTGTTTTCCCATTTACATGACTTGAGGTCGTAACAGGTACGGATCCGAAGGATTTTACGCTTTCGGTTTTGACCACGGGCGTGGCAGCAGGTGAAGATGGCACAGGCGCGGGGACATCGTCTATCGATCCAAAACTCACTGAGGATCCTATGACAAAATATACGTTAAAACTGGTGATATGGACAATTACACGTGAGAATGCACCTTGTTTGACAAAGCCCACGTTGTTCCGTGGAACACTGACACCTTCTTTTATTGGGACGCCCTGGCCTAGCGCACTTGGACGGCGGGAGTGAGAAGCAATTATCGGTGATGGTGCATGGGATGGCGCGGGAAACTGGGAAGGCGGCGAGGGCGCTGTAGAAGAATTGCTGTTCTGCGGCGGGCCCCTTGCCCAAGCTGATGGCGTTGGAGTCATTCTCGATGCAGTCGAAGCTCTGTTCATTCTGTGGGCGAAAAAAGTGGGATGAAGAGACCAAATCGACGGATACCACGATGGAAATTTACAGGCCATTAGTCCCACAAAAATACATAATAGGCCACATACAGTACATTTTTATATTTGTGATGAGAGGTGTGGTGTTTGAGCAAGAGATGGGGACACAAGCAGTGAGGCAGTTACAAGTACAGTCTGAGTAGTACAGGAACGTTGCACCCTCATGGAATTCTATATTGGTTCATGGGCGCCAATTCATGAGCGTTGTATTCCTAGTACTTCCTGCAAATTCTCAGTCTCTCCTAGGCCTCCCCAGGAGGCGGATGCGCTTTTGAAGGGATCAACAGGACGTGGTGATAGTCCGGATTCCGAATCTGAACACTAACCCCAAAGGCTCCATTATCAGGACCACCCGTTGGACCTCGTAAGTTATCCATCCATCCCTGGCACCAGCACCTTTTCCTTTCTTCCGGATGCGGATGACAAGACTGAGTACTGAGCAGCAGCAGCAGCAGCCCCCCACCCGTGTCGCGGAGAGAGCCCAAGAATGGTATCCTTCGTTCGGGCATTTACCCTTGACGATGTGGGCTAAGAGCAGGGATGGAGTCGACTCAGCATCAAAAACACTTGGTGGTTTTACAACATGAGCAGTTTTGCTCAGTCAAGTACAGTGGTTTAGTATACATCCTGGTAACGTCGTAACACAGTATAAAGACATGTGTAGTGCTAAACCTTGAATACGAAAGAGTCTCCAAGTAGTTCTGTGAGATTACACGTGATTACAAAATTCGGAACTTAGGCATTGCGTCTCTGTCTTGAATTCTCTGTGTTCTCCAATATGTCCATCGCTCATGGCATCAAGCAACTAGGCGTCCTTGGCGCTGGCCAAATGGGCACTGGCATTGCCTTCGTCTCCGCTCTACGCGCCAAAGTCCCTGTCCTCCTCCACGACGCCTCGCGGGACCAACTCACCAACTCACTCACATTCGTCGACAAACTCCTCTCCAAAGACGTTTCCAAAGGCCGTCTCACATCCACCGAAGCCGCCGAAGCAAAGCACCGCATCCAAATCGTCGACTCCCTCCATGCGATGCGTGACGTCGATCTGGTCGTCGAGGCTGTTTCGGAGAATTTGGAGCTCAAGAGGAGCTGTTTAAGGACTTTAGGGAGACTTTGAAAGAGGATGCGATCTTGGCGACGAATACGATCGTCTATTAGTATTACCAAGATTGCGGCGTCCGTTGTTCCAGCAGGGTGTTTCAGGCGCCTCGGAGGAGGGCAAGAAAGCGGCGAGTAGGGTTGTCGGTGGGTCGTGATGTGGTTGGGTGAGAGCGACACATGAAGTAGATTTTCCTCGCAGGTCTTCACTTCTTCAACCCCGTACCAGTTATGGTACGTCATCTCGTCTTTCTTAAGGGCCCAGATGGAAGCTTGAATGAATGTCGCAGAAACTCGTGGAGCTCATCTCAGCAGTCCAAACGTCTAAGGATACACTTGATCGCTCGCGTGCATTCGCGGAGGCCTGTGGCAAAGGTTGGACTCGTACTACCTTTGCGACATACACCCGGCGCAACTAACTTCCAACTAATTAGAGGTAGCGACATCACAGGATGTCCCTGGCTTCGTCTCGAATGCTCTCCTGATGCCTTTCATAAATGAGGCTATCATGTGCCTAGAGAAGGTCCTGCAAACGGAAATGATCACATCTGGGCAGCTGCTGACCCGTCTCTCTACAAAATTACAGGGGGTTGCTACCCGGGATGACATCGACAAAACTTTCAGATTAGGAATGGCCCATCCAATGGGTCCGCTTCAACTCGGTGAGCACTTGTAACCTACGTTCGCTTTCGGACTGTTTCTAACCCATCTTGTTGCAGCTGATTTGTAGGTTCCCGCTTTTGCTGTTTAACAGCGGTTTCCCTGTGTGTCCAGTTGCTGATCCAACCTGACCTTGGACCTAGTAGCATCGGCCTCGATACCTGCCTCTCGATACAACAGACGCTCTACACGGGAACGTCAGATTCGAAGTACCGACCTTCGTACTCCTGGAGCGAATGGTGGATGCGCAGTGGTTAGGGAAGAAGAGCGGGCGGGGTTTTTATGAGTATAACGACAATTGATCGGAGACTACACTCCTGTGAGTATTGCAAGGTAATGATATTTTTTCGATGTAGTGGACATGAGCATGTGTTATTCATCGATTTGGGGCATTCTATTCTGTTTACTTTTACATAAAGACCGCGGCGCATCATTCTCCCAGTTATCGACCCATTTTGGGAATGAGTGGATCACTCATTCCAACCTGTACAACGAAGGTAGCTGGATTTTGAGGCTCTGTGGTTTTGGCAAGTATAACTGCAGAATTTAGGGCACTCTTAGACGCCCCATACATAGCCTAGATGTCCACCGTCAAGTTTGGGGTCATGTGAAGCAGCTGGCAGGTATCTATAAAAAGGAGCATGGGAGTACATTGGAGAGAACATCCGGGTTCTAGATCGTGGAAACCAAAACCGTTACCACCCTCCCCTCAACAGAGCAGTTTGTTACCTGCCGAGTATCCGATTGGAAGGCAGGCTAAGGCATGAAGCATGAAGGAGGACAAGGTGGCCAACACATGGAAATGCTCTCGGGCAAGGACGGAAGACCGAGGTGTCGACAGATCGCGCAACCGCCCCTTCAGCCACCGTCCCGTCTCAGATGCAGATACCCGGTCCTAGCTGCCAGTTGCCCTGAGGCGTAAGGAAGGTGCCCCACCTTTGTCGACGGGGACATCTGTGTGGAAGAGGGGGGTCGAGTAGCGACGGTGCATACATGAACCAAAGGCGGCGGTGCAAACATCCTTCGCAATGAAGGCTTCCACGCGAGAGAGTGTATACGCAACGAGGCTGCGAATGATATCATGGTGGAGACACGGGGACTTATTTGCGAACGGCCTCGGCGAGTATGGCATTTCCCGACATCACGGGTTGACGCGTATTAGTAGACGAGTAATATGGATGATGTAGGTTCGCCCTAATTAGATCAGATTCAGTAAGAATGACCATTGCGGGGAGTCTTTTCTCAAGTCGCAATCGTGAGCGAGGTGGGGTACATACGGACGCCCGCACCGAATTGGATGTGCTGAGGAGGCACGTGCTTTGGAAATTCGGAGCCCCCTTCTCCACTGTTCTAATACTAGGATTTATATGAAGCCAGCTGCAGGTGACACCTGGCGTCGTGTTGGAGGACCAAGAATCGCCTCTTGCACACCTCCACCCTTGCGCTGAGACATTTGGCCGTCCAAGGCTACAACACCTTTGAACACCATCATCTATTACACACCAAGATGTCACATCGAATCCTTGACCTGTCGCATACACTCACCACCACCGGCCCGATGTCCACTTGGCCAGGACACCCGACCTTTGCTGCGATGAAAACATCCAGCATCCCGGAGAAACGATCCAACGTGACTGCGACTCTCTTTTGGCTCGCACACGGGGACACACATCGACGCTCCTTCGCATTTCGTTGCTGATGGGGAGACTATCGACGCGTTCGATCTTGTCTCGGTTGTTTGGACGGGCAGTGGTCGTTGATGTGAGGGGGAAGAGGCCGCGGGAGATGATTACGTGGGTCGATGTGCAGAAGTACGAGGATAAGCTTTGCGAAGGTGTCATCGTGCTCATATGCACGGGGTGGTCGCAATTTTGGGGGCAAACGAACTACGGGGATCATCCCTTCCTGGACGTAGACGTTGCACGGAAGCTAGTGGAGAGAGGGGTAAGGGTAATAGGGTTGGACGCGCTCAGTCCTGATGAGATGAAGGTTGGAGAGGAGGAATGTGAGGACATTGGTGTGCATGGGGTTATACTGGGTGCCGGTGGAGCGATTGCGGAAAATTTGAGGAGAGTAGAGGAAGTGATTGGGATGGAGAGGCCCGTGGTGAGTTTGTTGCCGATAAAGATTGGCGGCTGTGATGGCTCCCCAATACGAGCGATTGCATTCGAGGGGGCGATATAGGAAAAGAATGGAGGCGAATGGTTTTAGTGCAGTTGTAGTACATACTGCAGTACTAGTCTGTATGTCGTATGTGGACAATGAATGTCTTTATTACATAATGCACCTATTTGCGAACATACAAGTTACTAGGCTAGTTCGGGCCACGTCTACGGTAAGTTAACTTGAAAGTCGCGCTCCGCTACACTTCTGCTTTGCTTCTACTTGATACCCTCAATAACGACACAGGACCACTGCATAGAGACGTAGACAGTGTCTCTACCTTACTAACCGACCACTAGGAAGACCGCGTCAAGCCTGACCAGCGATGCGGTCTCCTTCACTCCTCCTAGCTCTCCTCCTCGTTCCCACCACCGCACTCGCGTTTCAAAGCCAACGATTTCAAAACTTGCTCCCAGTCCGGTTTTTGTCGCCGTGGGCGCGCCCTCTCAGCACGCTCACTGGCAGCCGGCTCCTCATGGCAATCCCCGTACTCCATCAACCCATCAACCCTCTTATTGGACCCACTTGAGGCCTCCTTCACGGCTGCCGTCACGTCCTCCGCATACCCTAACATCAAGTTTGCGCTGGATGTTAGAGTCCATGATGATGGTGTCGTACGTGTTAGGATGGATGAGGTGGACAGCTTGAGGAAACGATATGACGAGGCTGCCAGCTGGGCGCTCGTCCGGGAACCTCGTCTCAGCAAATCTGAGGCCGTCAAATGGATCGTCGGGAAAGACAGCGTGCGCGCAACGTACGGTGACAAAAACGATATGGAAGCTTGTGGTTCAGTACGAGCCCCTCAAGGTCACCATGTTCAGAGACGGTGTCGAGCAAGTCGTTCTCAACGGCCGCGGACTGTTGCACATGGAACATTTCAGGACGAAAGAGGAGAGCCAGCCTGCGCAGATTGAAGATGCTGATGGAGAAGCTGAAGCACAGACTGTCTTCCATGTCAATAATGCCGCTTGGTTCGAGGGCGAGGAACAAGACGCGTGGTGGGAGGAGACCTTTTCCTCTTGGACAGATTCAAAGCCTAAAGGTCAGTCAGCGCGTCACTCAATCACCCTATCTGCCACGGTGAGTCACCAACTACACTGACCGACCAACTCTTGCACAGGCCCTGAATCACTCTCAATCGACATAACCTTCCCCAGCCACCCCCATGTCTACGGCATTCCCCAACATGCCACCAACCTCTCTCTTCCCTCCACAACGGGTCCCTCTGCATCATTCACAGACCCTTACAGACTATTCAACGCTGATGTGTTCGAGTACCTCGCTGATTCCCCTGTATCTCTCTACGGTTCTATCCCCCTGATGCACGCGCATGGCAAGGCAGGGGACAGTGGCGGTGTTCAATGCAGTCGGGAGCGACACCTGGATCGACGTTGAAAAGAAGGACAAAGGCACAGAGACGCACTGGATCTCTGAATCTGGTATTCTCGACGTGTTCATTCTCCCCGGTCCCAACCCTACGTCTATATTCTCCCAATATTCCCGCCTCACAGGCACTCCATCACTCCCGCCCTCCTATTCCCTCGCCTACCATCAATGTCGGTGGAATTATGTGAGCAGTGACGATGTGAGGGGCGTACAGAAGAGGTTTGATGAAGCTGACATGCCGGTGGATGTATTTTGGCTTGATATCGAGTATGCGGAGGGACACAAGTACTTTATGTGGGACGAGAAAACCTTCCCGGATCCAGGTTGAGATGATCGGCGATGTAGAGGCGAAGGAAGAGGAAGGTGGGTTCCTGTTTTCTACTTGTCACTTTACTTCTCTCGTCGTTATTGGTCGATTGACTTGCTGGGATACGGATGCTGACGAGCATGCCTGCGGATAGATGGTCGTAATCATCGATCCTCATCTCAAGCGCGAATCTTCTTACCCAATTTACAAAATCGCCTCTGATCTCGGAGTACTTGTCAAACCTAAGTCAGGAGAAGGCGAATATGAAGGGTGCGTTCTCTCTTTCCTCTCACATTCACCCATTTCCACTCCTCATCTTCTGTTCACTACAGATGGTGCTGGCCAGGTTCTTCTTCCTGGATTGACTTCTTCAACCCCAAGAGCTGGGATATGTGGGTCAAGGTCTTTAAGACGAAGAGCCTGGACGGTTCGTGGGCGTGGACTCAGAGTTCGGAAAATGTGGGCATTTGGAATGACATGAACGAGGTACGTCGCTTTTACTAGCTTTTTTTTAATCCCACAACGTGCCGTGGGTACACCATCGTATTGGTCTGACTGATTGTTTTTTTTTTGGTGGGGCTGTCGTGCAGCCTTCGGTGTTCAATGGCCCTGAGATATCGATGCCGAGGGATAATGTTCATTATGGAGGATGGGAGCACAGAGATGTGCATAATATCAATGGGATGCTGTTCGTAAGTCCCTTCCTGTTCTGGTATGTCTACGTATCATTCATCAACCTCCCTCCTGTCACCTTTCATATGTAGACAAACCAAACGTACAACGCCGTCTATCATCGCTCTGACCCTCCCAAACGCCCCTTCGTCCTTACCCGGTCCTTCTATGCAGGATCCCAACGCTTCGGGGCGATGTGGACGGGGGACAATCTAGGCACTTGGGAACATATGGCAGTAGGGGTGAAGATGGTGCTTGCGAACGGGTTGGGTGGAATGGTATTTGGAGGATGTGAGTAGTCCGGTCTTCTCTCTGAACACAAACACTGAGATATCTACGTCCCCCAGCTGATGTCGGTGGCTTCTTCGGGAACCCCGATCCTGAAATGCTAGTTAGATGGTACGCCATCGGCGCGTTCTCGCCCTTCTTCCGAGCCCATGCGCACATCGATACGAAGCGCCGTGAACCCTACCTCTTGGACGAGCCGTACAAGGGTATGGTGAAGGATGCATTGAGGTTAAGGTATTCGATGTTGCCGGTTTGGTATAGTGCGTTTTGGGAGAGTAGTTTGACGGGGGCGCCTATCTTGCGGTAGTGTCGTGGTTCCTTTCTGCTTTGCTTTGGTGCTCATGCCGACATATGATGGATAGACCTCAATACGTGATGTTCCCTCAAGACGAAGAAGGCTTCGCAATTGACGACCAGTTCTATATCGGTTCGTCGGGTCTCTTGTTCAAACCTGTCACCACCAAAGGGGCAAGGTCTGCTTCTGTATACCTCTCCGACGCACAAATTTACTACGATTATTTCTCGTCTACCGCATACCCACCCCCATCCACCTCTCCTAAGTCTAAGTCCAAATCCAAATCCAACTCGGGGTTGAGTACGGGTAGGAGAGTTCACGTGCCAGCAGCCCTCCACGAAATCCCTCTCCTTGTCCGCGGAGGCTCCATCGTCTCCACACGCGAACGCCCACGTCGTTCCTCCCCTCTTATGAAACACGATCCCTTCACACTGCGCGTCGCACTTGATGTCGAAGGGGGTGCGAAAGGCGAGGTGTACTTGGATGACGGGGAAGGCTATGGCTATGAGCAGGGGGAGGTCGTCTGGAGGGGGTTCGAGGCTGCCACGACTGTACGCGGCGGGAAGAAAGGGGATAAGGAGATCAAGATTCGGAGCACGGACCTTGCGGCTACGTCCGCTGAGACCATCCCGTCATACAACCCTGCCAACGCCTTCGCGACGAGCATCGCAGATGTGCGTGTCGAGCGCCTCGTCGTTCTGGGTGTCGGCAGCAAGCCATCGTCTGTTGTGCTCGAGGGCAGCGGGAAGATGCTGGAGTGGGAATACGAGGAGGGCATAGGACGGGAGAGCGGGAAGGAGGATGAAGAGGGGAAGAAGACAGGTCGTGCTGGTCATCAAAGACCCAGCTGTGGCGATCACGAGTGATTGGGCAGTCGTGGTCAAGCTTTTGAGGTGGGGCCGTTTGAGGCCAGAGCAGGAAACGAAATGGATGTGGTGTAGCATCGGTGAACGTGTTGTTGTTCACTCACTTAACAGACTCGTACTTGGCCTCGGCCGTAACAGTGGCGTAAATGCATGGAGGTCGGTGGCCCCGCTCTCGGTACTATGTTAGGTCTGGACCTCGTGATCCCAAGGACAATGTCACTATGTCATGATCGTTTAGCTGGATGTAAGGATCCGTGTTGTCGTGTTGTCGTGTTATCGTGTTGTCAAAGTGGTTGCTTGCTCAGTAGATCTACATTCAGTTGCGAAACATGATCTCGATGGTTGGATTCTTTGAGCATCCTGATGAGTAACAGCATCTGTCATCGGTGGTCGTCCAACCTATGCGACAATAAACGAAGCGAAGCTATTGTATTTTGTAATGTAGGCTAGAAAGTATATATATCATACACGTTAGCGTAACTTAACAGCAATGACAGGAACATGTAACCAATACTCCCTCAAAGGAACACCCGCGACAAAATCAAAGACAAGCAGACCTAACTATACTCAGGTGGACCAGGAGGAGGCAAACTGTCCTCTCCTGAAGGTGGTACAGTCCATCCGAAACGCTCTGCGAGTCCCTCGATAATTCTATCAAGATTTGGGTTGGGAGAACTTCCTCCCATATCACCAGCTGGAGCGCTAGGGTCGTTGGAATTGGGCGATGTAGGAACTGCGAACACACCTGCTGGCTGTTGCGAAGTCAACGAGGTTGCCTCTGAATGTTCGAGGGGCGTAACGACTGGTACGTCGATGTTTCGGAGCCACCCTGAGAAGTTTGCTTGGATGACGCCACTAGGTAACCGTCGTTGGGGTTGAGCTGGACAGTAGAGTATGGCGCTGGCACACTGAATTCTTGAATGCCGTTCTCTCCTCCTTGTTTTGCACGGCGGCGACGGCGACGGCGACGGAAGAAGTAGACGACACCAGCAATCAGAAAGATACCAAGTGCCACCACGCCTCCGACAATTCCACCAATGACAGCGGCCTTGCTTGAACTGGAGGTTGACGTGGAAGCAGGGGCTATGCTCGATACTGCAGAAGCACTGGTCAAGGGAACAGTCGACGAGGGTGTAACTACCAAATTCCTGTGTCGATTATGCATGAATGATGTGCAGTGAGGGTCTTCATCGTGGCACTCACGGGCAAAATGTCACTAAAACGCCTGCCTATCGACTTCAATCAGACTCTATTCATCCAGCCATGATTCACAAGCAACTCACCCCAGGCATCGAGCATGTCACGATTCCAGAGGTCTCTGACGGGTCCCTGATCGCATTGACACAAGTTGAGGAGAGGCCTGGATCATGTGAGTGCGTACTCAAACGCATACGACCCCCAATAAATAAACTTACAAGACACGCCAGCGCCATCACAACCATCGAAATAGCTTGAATATGTGTTAGTCACGGGTCAGAAACATCGGATAATTGTACACACGTAAATCCCACTGGGACGGTGTATACATGGCTGCGGAACGAGAGCAGGGTTCAGCTATATAAAACATTATCAAGACTGCCGCTCACGTGGGTATCAGGTCCACGACCACGGTCGAAATCGTATCGTTCATGTAAATGTCTACGGTCGTGCAATTCCCACCATTCGGTCCGCAATATCCTGTTTTACAGTTTAGTCCGTCGCGATTGTTGAATCCCGCGAGAGCAAACCTGTGTTCAAGAAAGCGCCAGCTTGCACTGTTTCGTTGGTGTAGCTTTGAGAGCCTGTTGCCAGCGTGATGCTAGGGACTTGGTCCAGCGTTGGCTGAAGAGCAGAAGTGAGCCACATAGGGCTTGCGTACCGGTACAAAGGGACATACCACGCCGAATCCACAACTACGTTCGTCGAGCGATGGTTGTTAGTTTCGGTGCCCCAGTCCAAGGAGAGTCTAAGGGACTCACTTATTGGTCATGTTAACTGTATGGGTCGTCATCTTGGGCCGATGGCTCTAGCGGGTGTTCGCCTCAGCGCGCACAAGTCCTGCTCGTGGGGAAGATTCTGGAAACAAAGAAAGCAACCACGGTCCACCAGGGGGAGCAACAGGCGTTTTGCCTGCACAGCGCTAGCGCGTCCCTGGATTGATTGATTGTGGTTGCTCATTGGACAGTATACTTGCTCATGAATGGTTCGAGACCGCCCAAAGTCCATGCATTATGAGAATAGGCGTTATCATCGGATTTTGCGCTCAAAACTTATGCATTATCCAATATGACCTTATGCATTACGAGCAAGTGTACTCTATTATAAGCAGAACAAAGACTGCACGATTGCGAGGCCCCCCACGAGGGTCCAGTCGAACAAATTTGAAGCTGTTGGATATGAACGGAAAGAGCGCGGATGATAGCGGGAAGTCTGGAGAATGGGAGAATGGGACCGGGAATGCTAAGATGCTCCCTAAGAGGATTTCTGGGTGTTGTACCAGTGACCATCGCGCCCCGAGGTAGCCTGCTGAGTCTATACATACTCAGAAAGGGTGATAGATCATTGAATGGACGAGCACAACATCATGATGATGCATCTAAGTTAAGCTTAGGATAGTAGTACCCAAAATTGCTCATTTCTGGTGCCATCTCCGCTGAACCCCGCTTGGCATCCCGACTTGCCCAGTCCCGCAATTTGGTCATAGAAGTTAACTACATAGATATTCTGCTGACCGAGCTCCCTGGACTTCGTCAGTGCGCATGTATGTGCTGGTGACTGCTGACAAGTAACCTTTAAATTTCTGCATCAGCCTCGCTCGCATCTTTGTGTCAGATCACGTCAACTGCACTAATAGTCCTATGACTGACAAGTTAACATTTCTCGTTGACAGTTGACCCGAATGTCACAGACCCGACGTTCATATAACTATGTTCTTCCAAGCGCTTCAAACGCCAAGCGGCCCCCCCAAAGTCGGTGTCAAGTACGTCCGATCATCTAGAATTCAGCCGTCCCATTTGCAAAGTATCACAGTGTTTGCAGTGGATAAATACAGAGTATCCAACTGTGTTGGTGGGTGTCCATCGTGCATATAAATACTATGTACATACGGCAGGTAAGTGGAGGAAAACTCCGAGGAATGATGAATGAATTAATGATGGATGTTTTGACATCGTTTGATCTATTTGCACACAAAAAATTATCAGGATCCAGGCAGTCCAACCGAGGGCGAAAAAAAAAATTCACCGATTCGAGTGAGGTCACTCTAGGAATAAGGAATTGCTCCTGAAGGACCCATGATCCTGCAAGGAACTGCCTGAATGTTGATGACACGTGCGCCTCGTCCGGCTAAGACAGTCACCTGCTCACATTGGCGCTTCTTTCCTTCCACACCCTCGTCGTGCTTGTGCTTGTGCTGCGCCGCGTCCTCCCTGGTGTACTGGATATTGCAAACCTCACATTTCCATCTTAATGCCAAGTGGACCGTCCTAATGTGTCTCCAGAGACTCTCTTTCCGCAAGCGTGTGGAGCAGCTTGACCAAAGGCAAGATATTTTGTCTTTATCTTGACCTCTCTTGACGCCGTGCCATTTTTGCAGGTGTTCCCTGATGTCTTGCTTATCTCCTCCCACCCACATGCCACAAGAAGGGCCGTGGCCGTCCTTCCATTCACAGCGGTAGACATCGGTCTTATCGATTCCTTTGATCTTCTTTCGCATGCACTCTACTTCATCCACGATGATGTCCTCGATTTTCACGGCCTTTGGTTTCGAAACCCTCCAGCGAGGAGAATTCTGTTGCATGGAAGGATTTGTCAGTTCATCCTTGGGTTGGAGGGATGAATGTGCCGCTTTCTCACTAGCGGCTATCGCAGGAGCTTGGCCATTTGGCGCATTGGTAGGTGGGACCATAGGATATTGACTCAACCATGGGGTGGGCCCTCCCGTCATGAAGGAAGTGGGGTGAAAACTCGACTGGGGCATGTGCGCTGTCGGTACTCTCATTGGGTGACTGGAGAAATCCTGTACAGGAGGACCCATCGAGTGGCTGAGGTGATGACCCCAGTTGCCAGGCTTATTTGCCATCGCTGACCCTCCGTCAAGGGTCGCTAGCGGATATGGAGCGTGGCGCCGCATAGGGGCGTCATTCCAGTCGCTTTGTTGATGGCATAGAGTGCATGCTCCACCTGAACTGGCACATGTCTCCCGCCCCAAAGCATCAGGCCATTCGACAACGGCGTTGGGCCTTGCGCTCCAGATTGGTACCGTGCCAGTGTCTCCGTACTGCGTGGAGACGGGCGCGATGTGGACTGGGTCATAGGCAGAAGGCAGGGTCAAGTCATTTACAAAAACAGGAGGGTGCGTAGGAATGTTTTCCTGCCGTATAAACGCATTTCCACCGTACATTTCGCTGATGGTGATGGCGTTAGGACAGGTCCTCTGATCAGGTACACAGAGCTCACCTCATGAGCGACGGCCTTGTGGTGTCTATCTGTGACAGAAACGGGACTCGGTGATGATGTGCGTCCATTTCAAAGTGATATGGACTTAATGGACTACAATTCATTGTGGATGATCGGTGTGAATTGTCAGGCATGCCAGTTACGAAGGAGCCTGATTTAGGAAAATTTATATGAGGAGAGGTGCGTCTGATGTGATTAGGAGAGTAGCTCGAAGTCGAAGCAACGCTCGAGGACGGGGAGGACATGGTCCATCGATTCCTCTCATAGAACCTTTCGTCGAGTCCGCGACCGGGAGGAAGGAGATGCATTATGGATGGTGAGAGAAAAAAGTTCCTTATGATCTTATATTTCTAACGGTGCACACCGCACTTTTGAGGTGCACCTTCAGACACAGCCTCGTCCTGGTTCGCAGAATGTTCCTTGGGAAGCTCCGCTTAAGGCAAGTTATCCGTACAACCAAGTTTGTCTTGCATCAACAAACGGATCGGGTCCCCACGCGCTCGCGTACTTAGCATTTGAAACAAGGACTACGCCAACTCAATCAACTTGGATGCCAAACGGAGTAGTCGCAGGGCTATCTATCCCTTCACTACTAGGTCCTCACGGTCTGGAGACTTGAGCTCGTTAGTTCTGGTTCTCCCAGATACCAGGCGAGCGGCTCTCCTTGTCTCCTCGGTTATTACCGTTTTAATATTTGTGTTGACCTGCAAGCCGTACGTGTCAATTAGGTCCGCCGCAATCATCTGTGTTGAGCGTGTCCTCGTCGCAATTCATGAATTGATGGCCAATTGAATTGTGGAGTGTGAGTAATAGTGTTGGCTTTGCATTTACCTGTGCAACGTCTTGATCAGTTCCGGAAAGGTGAGTCTCGGGCCAGGTAGGAATGATGGTGAACATAGAACGTGACGTTGGCTAGCTGTACTGCTACAGCAATATGCTGTCAGAAAGAGGTTCACGGCAGCCGCGGTTCAGGCGCAAAGGTCCTAGGTCGGGCTGAGGCTAAGTAGAACTTGAAGCACTTCTTCGGTTGTCTACTATGACTGAGGGATGTTATTGCAGCGCTATTGATACTCAGAATATTCGCGGGGGTCAACACACCAGCATTGAAGTCCCGCGCGGCAACTCGGAGGCAAATCGCAATGTTCCAGTTGTTTATCGCACAATAGCGAGGTCATGTTGGGTTCCTCATTCGATCCAGCTGGAAAGAAATCTGACTCTTACGTGGGTCATCCTGTAGGAGATCTATCGGGGTGCATCCATTCTGTTGAGCGAACAGTCATACAATCAGGACGGAGCTTGGTATATCAGTCCAGTCCACCCCGCTGTTTCCTGATATGCAAGTGTGTAAGATATAATTCACCTGTGTCGCCCAAAATGATCTCAATTTAAATCCCACGATTTGATTAGATCTGAGGTATTCGAGGGGCTGCTACGCAAAGGAATGCGGCAGGGTGAAACTGAGTTACTGAACAGCATGGTAATAAGCCCCTGGACCGGGTTTGGCGTCATTTCCAGTGCATGAGTGAACATGGCTAATAATTTGCCCGAGTGCATTTGACACGTCGCTGTCACCACCGCCTTGAAAACCCATGTTCCGCAAGAAACCCCAGTAATATGGTTAGATCGTGTTCTGCAACCCCTGAGTTGCTAGTATAGGTGGGGTGACGTCCTTTCGAGATAGTTCAAGCCTCCGGGCCGTGTCACGTCGTTGGGGATCGTGTCGAAGTAAAATGGACGGCCGTCCGGCGTTCGAACCGCATGATGTGTGAAAGTTGCAATGAACTGTAGCATATAAGAGCAAAACCAACTCTCACAGCTGACTCCACCTCCTAAGCTATCGATATCTACAATACATTCAGCATGTCTCTCAGAAAAGTTATCCCACTCAACACCGCTGCAAAGATTCCCCAGATCGGTCTTGGAACGTGTTCGGAGCCTACTGAGGTCGAGCAGGCTGTATGTGATACCAAAACTAAATTACTATATCACTCTCCTTTTTCATCCAATTTCGGGTCTCCACTGCAGGTCGAGGTCGCAGTCCGAAATGGATATCGCCACCTCGACTTGGCGTTAATATATCACAACCAAGATGAGGTCCGACGCGCACTTAAGAAAGTGATCCCCTCGGTCGTCTCCCGAGAAGAGCTCTTCATCACCTCCAAGCTCTGGAACACATCGCATCAGCCTCAGATCGTCGAAGCTGAGCTGGATGAAACTCTTAACCAGCTCGGCTTATCTTACCTCGATCTTTACCGTGAGCACATCCACTGTATCGCCAGACGCGGGGAGGTGTTTGTATTCAGATCGCGGTTATAGTCGTTCACTGGCCCGTAGCGTTCGTCTCCGGGAATGATCTCTCCCCAGTCAAGTCCGACGGATCGGAGGTGGAGCTTGACACAGAGACGTCCCTTGTCGACACCTGGAAAGCCATGATAAAGCTACTAGATACCGGCAAGGTACATGATCGCTGCCGCCAGTCGCCCTGGATGCCCGTCTGATTGCTGTTTCAGGTCAAGGCCATCGGTGTGTCCAACTTCACCATCGCTCATCTGCAAGGCATAATAGATCATACTGGTGTCGTCCCAGTACGTCCCGCGTGCTTGGTCGATTGTCAGTGCTGATCACAGGACTCACTTAGGCGGTCAACCAAATCGAGATCCACCCACTCCTTCCTCAAGACGATCTTGTTGCATACTGTAAGGAGAAGGGCATCCACATCACAGCTTACAGCCCTCTCGGAAACAACAGTGCGTCTATAATTGAGACCGTCTAATTCTATCTCTTTGCTAATTTCGTTGATTCATTTCCATACAGACTTTGGCATCCCCATGCTCACCGAAAACGCCGTTGTCCAAGAGGTTGCCGGAAAGCTTGGCGCCACTCCCGCACAAGTCCTCATTGCATGGGGTGCATACCGGGGACACTCTATCATCCCTAAGAGCGTCAACGAGGGTATGCCATGATTTGTCAGCGCCATACGCACTACCGTTCTAGATGTACCACTTCCCAACAGGCCGTATAATTTCCAACTTCAAGCAAATCGAGCTAAGCAAGGAAGACTACGAGAAGGTATCGTCGATCGGCGTCGGCAACGTTAGACGGTGCGCGTCTCTCGTCAGCGTCAGGCCTTGTCACACGTACTGACAGCGGATCGCAGATATAACATCCCCGTGACGTACAAGCCCAAGTGCAACATCAACATCTTCGACGAGGAGGTCGAGAAGAGCGCGTCGACGCAGGTCAAGATTGTTTGAATGGCCCTGCAATGCGACACTTCGCGTGGCTGTCGTCACTGGCTTCTAGAGGGACAGTAGCACAACAAAGGTGATTTGAAGGGTTTGAGAATAGGGGGTGTTTGAGAAATCCTGTCTGGCACTCGAAAGTCGGATTGATCCACATGAGAGTACTATGTATAGCCGTGGTATCTGATTGGCAATTTTGGGGCGATAGGTCGAACGTTACCAAATACTTGGTAGGAAACCACCGCGCGTTTGGAACTGGTGTCAAATTGGCAAAACGTTGTCTGCTGTGCATGACGGTACCGAGTCAGATGTCATGTGAACTCATTATAGTGCCTTGCCGTCACTGTATAACCACGCACGTCAAAGATACCCAATGATCTTCAGGAGCTGGTTATGGGATAGCCTGCCGTTTATTGATGCGGATGTGGTACCAGAAACCGCTCTGGTGGCAGTTCTGCCCAAAGGTAAGTTGGGTTTGAGGGTAAGTAGAACTTGAATGCACTTTGGTTGGTTGTCTACGCTGAGGGAGGTTATTGCAGCGCTATTGATACTCAGAATATTCGCGGGGCTCAACATACCAGGCATTAAAATCCCGCGCGACTCGGAGGCAAATCGCAACATTCAACCATAGAGTTGTTGCACAAATAGCGAGGTTATGTTGGGTTCCTTCATTCAATCCAACTGGGAAGAGAGTAAATCTGACTCTTACATGGGCCATCCTGTATGTATATGGGGTCTATTGGGGTGAAGTCGTTATGTTGAGCGAACAATCGTACAACCAGGAAGGAGCTTGGTATATCAGTACTATCAGTCCTCCCCCGCTGTTTCCTAAAATGCAGGTCAGCGAAAATGATTTCGACTTAATTCCCACGATTTGATTGGATCCGAAGGAAGGTGAAAGTGATCATGATAAGTACAGGGTGTGCGCAAATTTGGCGTCATCCTAGTCCATGAGTGATTCATGAACTGCGAACATGCCTAATAATTTGCCCGAGTGCACATGACACTGTCGTAGACACGGTTGCGACGCAGTATGTTTGGCCAGGGTGTGAGGATTCCCACGAGCGACATCGTTTGCAGTCGTCCAACTTGAACACGCTCAACCAATATTCCAACAGACATCCCGCCATCACCGGCACACCTTGCAAACCCATGTTCCGCATGAAATCTAGTAATACAGGTTAGATCGCCTTTGGCCACCCCCTAAGGGTATAGTGGCATGACGTCCTTTTGAGATAGTTCATTGAAGCCCCGGGCGGGCCGGTGTCACATCGTTGTGAATCGTGTTGGAGTAAGATGGCGGGCCGTCCGGGAATTCGGTCCGCGTGATAAAAGTATGTCAGTGAAATTGTATAAGAGCAAAAGAAACTTTCCAATCGATCCAAACATTTTCCAGTCTCCTAAAGCTATCCACAAAATAAGTTACGCCATGTCTCTCGGAAAAGTTATCCCGCTCAACACCGATGCAAAGATCCCCCAGATTGGTCTTGGGACGTGGCTCTCCAAGCCTAATGAGGTCGAGAATGCCGTATGTGATCCCTATCCAGGCTTATCATAACCTTTACCAAAACTAAATATTATACCACTCCCTTTTTATCCAACTTCCAGGTCGAGATCGCAGTTCGAAATGGATATCGCCACCTTGATCTGGCAAGGGTATATCAAAATCAGGACGAGGTCGGTCGCGCACTTAAGAAAGTGATCCCCTCGGTCGTCTCCCGCGAAGAGCTCTTCATCACCTCCAAGCTCTGGAACTCGTCGCATCAGCCTCAGACCGTTGAAGCTGCGCTGGATGAGACTCTCAACCAGCTCGGCGTGTCCTACCTCGATCTTTACCGTGAGCACATCTACCACCAGACTCGGAGAGCTTTCTGTATTCAATGCACGGTTATAGTGATCCACTGGCCCGTAGCTTTCGCCCCCGGGAATGGTCTCTTTCCAGTCCAGTCCAACGGATCGGAGATGGAGCTTGACACAGAAACGTCGCTTGTTGACACCTGGAAAGCCATGATCAAGCTACTGGACACCGGCAAGGTACATCGCCGTCGGCAGTCGCCCATATGCGTGTCTCATTGCTGTTTCAGGTCAAGGCCATCGGTGTCTCCAACTTCAGCATCGCTCACATCCAAGGCTTAATAGATGCCACTGGTGTCGTCCCTGTACGTCTTGCGTCTTCGCCCCACTTTATTGATTGACAGTGCTGACCACAAGAATAATCTAGACGGCTAACCAAATCGAGGCCCACCCGCTTCTTCCTCAAGACGACCTTGTCGCATATTGTAAGGAGAAAGGCATCCACATCACAGCTTACAGCCCTCTCGGAAACAACCGTGCGTCTCATTTAATTCTCCCGTTGCCAAACTTCGTTCATTCGTTTCCATGCAGTGGTTGGCATTCCTATGCTCACCGAAAACACCGTCGTCCAAGAGGTTGCCGAAAAGCTTGGCGCCACTCCCGCACAAGTCCTCATCGCATGGGGTGCATACCGGGGATATTCTGTCATCCCTAAGAGTGTCAACGAGAGTATGTCGTGATCTGTCACCGCCATCTGCACTACCGTTCTAGATGTACCTCTTCCCAACAGGCCGTATAATTTCTAACTTCAAGCAAGTCGAGCTGAGCAAGGGAGACTACGAGAAGGTGTCGTCGATCGGCGCCGGCAACGTTAGACGGTGAGCGTCTCTCGTCAGTGTCAGGCCTTGTCACACTTACTGACAGCGAATCGCAGATACAACATCCCCGTGACGTACAAGCCCAAGTGGAACATCAATGTCTTCAACGAGGAGATCGAGAAGAGCGCCTTGACGCAGGCCAAGATTGTTTAAACGGCCCTGTAATGTGACCCTTTCGCTCGGCCGCCGGTCACTGGCTTTTCTAGAAGGACATTAGCACAGCAGAAGTAATTTGCTTTTGAGAATTCCTGTCTGGCACTCAAGGCAGGGTCATTGACGAGAGTACTATGTATAGCCGTGATCTCTGATTGGCATAATGTGGGGTGATAGGTCGAAGGTTACCAAGTGTCTGGTAGGAAACCAGATGGCCGTGTGTTTGGACGCCCGACACCAAATTGGTGGAAGGTTGTCTGCTGTGCATGACGGTACCGTACCAGATGTGCATGGGAACTCATCGTAGTACCTTGCGCACATCAAAGACTCATGATGATCTTCAAGAGCTGGTTAAGGGATAGCCTGGCCCTGCCGTTCATTGATGCTGCGCCCATTGACGTTCCTCCCATTTGGTCCAGGGTAGTTCAGGCCATCTGTGTACCTCGCCTCCCTTCACGGGTAGAAGTGACGGTATCGCAAACTCGAAGACCAGGATTCCGGGTCTGGCGTCAAATGGTTACCAGGGCATGCATTTCGCTTTGCCTCTTCTCGTAACGAATACTTCGAGAACATGATTTTGCATTCACAACCGACCGTTGCGCCCAACATTTGCATTCCTTGATGCAGGGTGATCCTGATCGCAGTTTGAGTACTATGATCACCCTGGCTCTGTGGAGCGTTGTCGTTTCATTGTTCAGAGCCGTCATGATCCGCCAGTGTTCTTTACATCGCGCATCGACTTGTAATAACACCACTTAAAGGGAGGGGGAAGCGAAGAGCGTTTTTCAGCCACATACTGTAAATGCCCAAGTCCTCTGCGTTTCCTTGGGCTTTGTAGCGAGTTCATTTCGGAAAGTGCCATTCGCTTTATAGCTCGGCGCCAGTACTGCGGCCCGCTCGGAGAATGGAGAGCAGCGCCATCTTCCGGATGAAGGGGCCATCGTTCAAACGTTCATGATCCAATGTTCGGAACACGAGCATGATGCGCTGAATACCGCTCGATCAATGGCTTGTCAGATCCGATCACAGGAGAATGCCGTTCATAGCTGTCGTCAAGCGGTAGAATCGGACTCAAAAAGCAAGAGTAAGCTGCAGTGAGGTGACTCTCTCTGAGCTGTTGTGGCTCTTGGAAGACTGGTCGGCATGTCGTGGCTGCGTCCGTACAGCTCCGCAGTGCCAATGAACAAACACACCCTGCATTTTGAACTTCTAGACTCCTATGCAGATATTGGCAGAAACCGTCAGGTCAACAGTGTAGAATAGGGATGGGCATGCCAGTATAAAGGCTGACAATGAGATCGAGTGGAGCGATCACCAAGCCGGAAATTATTAGTGCGCGCTGAACGGGAAATATAATTAGCTGGGTGAACTTGGGTGAACTTGAAAGATTACCGGTTCGCATCATGATGATGGTTCATGTGTGCCCGCAGACGGATATCTGATTGTGAGTCGGTCATTCCAGCCAAGGCCTGCCGCTATGCAACGAACGTATGTAAGGAGAATATGTTGTTCCTCAAGTTCCTGACAACGTCAACGTTGGCGGGACTATTCGCCTCTGTACTATTACTGTAGTATTAAAAATTACGTTCTGGTAGCTGGTGGTGCACCAATTGGAGGTCGTGCCTGATAGTACCTGTCTTGACAGTAATACTAAGTCCGCTTGTTGGACTTAGTTTGCGGGGAAGGTTTACTAGTGAAGCACTAGTAGGCCCAAAGTATGCCTAATCTGACTAGAGTAGCATCGCTCCATATATACTCAGGCGTGCACTCGCATACCCGTCCCCAGACCATCTTTACCTCGTCCTTGCCTTTTCTTTTTCTCTCTTTTTCTTGTACACTCCTCCCTGTCGTTCTCCTCGCTTTCTTATATCTCGCACCTTGTCATCTCCCATGGCCGGCGGTTCGCCCACTGCGTTCCTGCTCTGGTCCATTTTGTCATGCTTGGTGAGCACCTGCTGTATCCTCCAAATAGACCACATATCTCATGTTGCGAGCACCCGTCACTACGTGGCGCGCAGTTCTATTGCTTCCTCATATATCATTTGTGGAGCTACGATAAATTCAAGTGTTTGAGATGGAACCCGTCCGGGCGACAGCCTGGCGCATTCAAACGTTTCATGAGCGTATGTTTCGTTCACCTACCAACTCAGCTCTACCCCAAACCTTTTTCCCTCAGTACACATACATAGCAACCCTCACTTGTCTGGTGATCTTTGGCGTCATATTCACTATCATCAAGTTCCAAGAAGGCGAGCTTCACTGTATGCACCAATCTTTTTCCTATCTCTGACCCTCTCCAGGTTACGTTCTGGGACCAACTGGCGAAAGTACGGTCTTTATCCATTTCTCTTGGAATCCATCTCATATCATTTCCCAGTGACACCCATGCCATTGGAATACTTTTCAAGCAGCCGGAGGAAATGGGTACTGCCCCTACTTCTCGTATTCAGCATTGCATGGGCATGTGAATTGTCAGTCCACTGATGTCATCCTTTATTCTGGCCGGATACATACTGACGTTACATACAGGATTACCCATCTCGAAGGCAAGAACTTTCTCGACGTGCAGTATAATCTGTCCGCTAACTGTGATTGGCTACGCAGAGCTGACTTTCTGGCTCTTCCTTCAGAACCAAGGTCCAACCACACGCCTGTGGTTCGAGAGCGGCGAGTTTAAACTTTGGGTTTGGGGTACTTGATTACTTTTTTTCTGGAATTCTCATTTGCTGATTGGGCGGTCTTAATCTTTCAGGCACGCTATTCGCCGCGCTCGGAATGCCACTCACCACTTTTGTCTCACGGAGAGACCTCGACCAGGTAATCATTCATTCACTCACAAATTAACAACATCTATGGTCTGCCCGCTCATATGAGGATCTCACAGTGCATGGCTTGGACATTCCTCGTTGGCTCCTCGGCTTCAACAGCGACAACCTTGGGCTTTCTCTTCGTCCTTTCGCAATTTCCGGCATTCATTCGTCGCGTAAAGGAGGACGGCGCTGCCCCGAATATAGTCATTCGTCTCGTGTTTTTCTTTCAACTCAATGTGAGTAAGGTCGTTACATCATCCGTAAGCTGCTAAGCTAAGTTTACTCATTAGTGCGGGCGTATTATATTCAGATTTTTGTTTTCCATTCCACTGTTCATATTAGCCCTCGATGGGGTACAAGGACCTCACACAATAAACAGTAGTCAGTAAGTGGCTCCTTGTTGCTAAGTGGAGACGAGGTTCTCACGCGTGGTCGCATGGATGAAGGGTTTGGCCAGGTATGAACCGAATCTGCCTCGGAGATGGTCGCTCAGTGGTTCTCAGACTTCCTCTTGATGCTTGGCGGCATTGGCGCATTTGTTTCATCTGCGATAACGCTACTTGTATGTCTCTTTCGCTCTCTCTGTGACTCATACATTAACCATTCTTCAGATCTTCTTCCCCCGCTCCCTTACTCAAGAACTTGGCTATACCGTCGTTGTGAAAGCACCTGTAACGGCTCCCCTCGACCTCAATCGGTTACCCACAGCATTTAGCCCGCGTCCTACCTCTCCAAAAGATCCAGCCTTACTTGTCGTTCGGACGCCGTCGGCTCAGCCTTCAACTGACTCCCGACACGGCGACGCATCTCCAGAGTACCAGAGTGAGGATCCACCAAACACCATGCACCCCAATTCTCTCGACGGACACGTCCGAATGCGGGCATGGGATTCACATGATGTTGAATCGCAAACACCTCGATCGGGCGAAGTGCCTTCTCGTCACGAATCATATGTCTTTGATCGGCGCTCACGAAGTCTCGTGAGGTCACACTCTGAAGGTCATGGGACTGGGCTGCATCCCTATGTAAGCAATCATTCCGTCATTATTTGATTACTCCCGACCTTATTATCATAATCAAGGTTCGCGAGTTCCGGTCACCAATCGGTGGGAAAACGTTTCATACAGACGCTATACATGTGCATTCGACTAACTTATTGCAGATCTATGTGATGTCGAAGACACACACACCTTGCCCCTGCGATAACTCCCAGATTTGCATCGTGCATCCTGTACCCTGTCACCCCCATTGTCGTTCCTCTTTAGTCCGAGCATTCCCTTTCACATATCATCCAATCCGCAATCCGCAATCTACTACCATGTATCACTTCATCCAATCCATTCGAGCATCTGACTGATATGTTATCTACGACGTACCTACATCCTTGTGCCTTGGAGTCGAGAGCTTTCTTATACTACAAACATTCCCTATACCCGATTTGTATGAATACGAGTTGTGGTGTGCTGGTGTCGGCGGCGGCGGCGGCGGCGATAGTAATGTCCTTACACGGCATCGGAGCATCGTGTCATCGGCCCTTCAGTAACGAGATCACTTCAAATCTATGAATGCTTATTTTCGGCAACAGAAACGTTTGAAGCCAAATGTAAACACGTTTACACCTTCCCTTTCGGACCCTAGCGCCTAGCTCATAGCAGCTTTAGTCCCCATTCGACTGCCTCCATCTCCGGCTTTGGTACGCGTTCGATCGGGTCTATCAGACGCTCCTTCTCCCTTTCTTGCATCCTGGTCATCCAAGAATCCACGGGTGTTGGCTCCTCTGCTCCTCCGGGCTTCGTCCATATCTCCTCAACAGCTTTCCGCAGCTCTTGGTCGAAGGCACCGAACTCCTGCTGGAGTGCCGTGCCCTCCGCACGGTGCTCCTTGGATAGCTGCAGGAGATGAGGAAGCAACTTTTTGACTTCAACTGCACGATAAAGCGGGTCAGGTCCAGACCTCGACTCGACTCGACTCGGCCCCGCCACCCACGGGCACTTTGAAAACACAGGCTTCGAATCGAAAAAAAAAAACTGACGACCCAC
The DNA here is from genome assembly GCA_014904935.1 of Melanogaster broomeanus. Lineage (NCBI taxonomy): Eukaryota > Fungi > Basidiomycota > Agaricomycetes > Boletales > Melanogastraceae > Melanogaster > Melanogaster broomeanus. The sequence goes on along the minus strand of MU123731.1, from coordinate 247,985 downwards.
CTCGGGCTGCCGTGCACCTCGTGACCAGCTTGCATACCGACTTGAGCAGGTATTCCTCCTCGTCCACCGTGCCTTTACGTCCGGACCCAACCTTGCGCTCCATTTTCCGTTTCGTCTTGGAGCTGCGCCTGCCAAGGAGAGACATCAGAAGTGTCCTCGCCTCCGCCAAGCAAAAAAGAGCACCCCCCCACTCACTTGGACGCCTTCGACGTAGCGGATGCCGCGACGGTGTACCGCGTGAACATACTCGGGGCCATCGACACATCCGTCATCACGTCCACGTTGTGCAGATTCGCGTCTTCGGTGCCATAAAAGGCATCTTGAAGGGCACTGATTAATTAACTAAACTAGACCGGGCCCCGTGGGATGGCATCACGCACCTGGCTCCTCCGCCTTTTTCAAGCGCAGCTCCGCGAGACGAGCGACTTGCTTGTGGAGGTGGTCGCGGATCTCGGCGAGGTCGTCGGCGAGCTGAGACCGGATGTCAAAGGCTCCAGGAAGAATCACGTCCTCGAGTAGTTCAGGCTTCGCGTACAGAGATACCTGCCCGACATAGCATGACATGAACAACGCACTGTCGGACGACAGGGCTCGAGTCACTCACGATTCTCCGCGCCTCCGAGAATTCGTTGCCTTGCACAAGCGCAATCGCTGCTTGTCGAATATCACCCGCGTAATCGACGAAGACTCGTGCTGCTTCTGGGAAACGCTTCTTTGATAATAGCTCCTCTATCGGCAAAATGAGTTGGGTACTTCCAAGGCAAGGCACAAGGGACGGACCGGTGATGCGATAGGCGATTTCTTTGACCTCTTCTTGGGGAATATTTTCTTTTGTGGAAAGTTCGAACAGCTCTTGCCATTCTAATGCTCGCTCGTGTGCGATCATCGCTTTCCGGAAGTCAGATGCCTCAGCAAACACTATTTCATCGTTGTTAGTGCGAATTTAATGTGGAACGGGGTCGGTCCGTACCGAGGGCCGCTTGTTTGTAGTCCCGCCGGTCAAACAGCCAACTACCGTACGCGTTCAGAACGGCCTTAGGAATTTGTTTCAACACCATCTCCTCCCAGGACCAAAACACAGGGGACAGACCTGATGTTGCTCGCTGTCTTGCCAAATAGCAAGTCCTTCGTCGTACAGCTGATGGTGCTCGAGATACTCAAGGGCTTCTTGGAAGTAATTAGGACCTGATAACGTGTGAAACAGCCTGCAAGTCCGGGAACTAATTGCGTTGCCTGACCTGCATGGTGAAGGTTTGATAATGCCTTTGCATATCTTCGGAGATGATCGTCGATCTTAAAGCGTTGATAGAACTGAGGGAGAGCTCTCAGTTCCCGAAGGAACGGGAGATATTCTCTTGGATCCTAGAACGGCGCCGTCAGAGCGGTGGAACCCTATCTTTAACTGGGACAACAAAAACCTTTTGCGCGTATTGAGCGACCATCAAAACTAGTGAGAAATCGTACATTCCCAGTGCGGTGTCGAAGAGCTTATCGGCGTCCACCAGGAAAATGATGTACTTCACCGCATCCTCAACCAGGTCCGGCTGCGAATCTGTAAGAAGGTCAGGAGCCGAATTAGAGTTGCACACCAAAAGATCACTTACCCCGCAGACGAAGGAGCATTGCAAGTCCTGCCTCATGGTCCGGTGGCGATTTGACCACATATGCAGTGAGAATCGAATTGACATACTTGGCGAGGTCCCTTATTTCTAGTTCGTGACGGACGGCGTCGCACACGTCAGCAATCGTTTTCTGCGACAGTTGACTTCGTCTGCGGGAATCGGTATCACGAGAAAGTAAAAGTCCGAGGCAAATGCACTGACCCGATGTTAGTTAGGAATAAGTTAATATAATCGACATCCTGGACTTGATCAATGAAGACAGATACGCCATCCATGAACGCGTCCTGGTTGTGCTGTACAATGATACTGAGGTCGATGCGATGCTTTCGGCAGGACAAGAACGCCGTTTTCCATCGTCCACTGCACCATAACATAAGTGAATAAATGGCGCCTTGAAAGGAATATCTGTTGACATACGAGTCAAGGTCATTCTTCACAACTTCCATGACCAGGGGTCGAGGGTTGATCGTCTCCAGGTTGCCTCTGGGCATTTGTAGTACCAGGCTCATCGTGCTCGGTACAACAGTCACGATTCTGGACCCGCGTTCGACACGGCGCTTCTCCCAGGAGTCGCTTGATAACTGTGCAGGTCCCGTGCCGGCGTCCAGTGCTAGTGCGGCCCCTTCGGAATCCACTAGGCTCTCCAGGTGTTGAACCAGCATTGCTACTGGAGCGAACTGGGCCTCGTGGGCTGTCGTAGTAGACACCACGAAACCTGACGCCACGGCAAATGAATTGGCGTTGCTTGCGAGCAAGGCCGACGTCGACCCGGGGGTCACGCAGGACAGTTTGCCTAGGTGGGCAAGGCCAACAAATAACCGGGAGTCTTGCACCACGGTGCATGTAACCCAGAAGCAGTGTTCGGGGAAAGAGCAGAGTGGCGAAAGGATATCTTGAGCGTAGTTCACTGATAACAAGATCAGAAACCTGTCACCCAAGACTGTGGCAGAGCCCTAATGGGAACCAACCTTCAAAAATTTCCCCATCGAAAGCTTGCCAGAACGGGGGGAGGTAATCGTAGCTAGAGACGAGGCGACCATCAGATCCTGGCATCTTGATTATCCAACTTTCCTCGCTCTCCGGTTTCTGCTCACTTGCAGGATCAAATCGGATTTCGTGGATGTTAGCTTGGTCTATGCCCCCTTCCCCGGAACCAAGGACCGTCACCCTCATCATGCTCTTCTCGTCTTCTGCAAGGCGAGACACGGTAACTTGCCTCCAGAGCTTGAGTCCATCGCCATCACCCAGATTTGTCGTCCAAATGAGGAGCGGATTCATCACTTTCCCCTTTCCTGGTCCAATCCGAGTTCTCAACGACCAGACGGCAACACAACCCCGTTGCCAGATAATCGCCAGAAGATCATTTGAGGGCGAGAGAGAAACATGAACTGGAGTTTGCGTGTGCGGTGTGCGCTGATTAGAAGAAGAGGCTTCGCTATCGGTCGCAGCGACAGAGGGGAAGTTTTGAGCTGACAGGAGGACATCGGAGGAGGGACGTTTTGAGTGCGGAAAGGTGTGAGGAGGACTTGGTCTGTTGAAAGAACTGATGAGTTAACCGTAACGGATGACATGCTGGAAACTGATTAACCTCCATCAACAACTCCAACGGTGCCAGTGGCATTCGCACCAGCGCATGTCTCCCAGGCGAAGGTTCGGATAATGAGTTGGGCTATACAAGACCAGATTGAGCGTTGAACTAACGTATCGTTGGTGTGTACGAACTTACAGGGAGTCGCCATGACCAATTGCAATGCAACCTCAGGATGCCATGCGACACTCGTGAAATGGGTAGCGTCTGGAGCTTGGAACTCTTGCTTAAGATACCTATATCTCGGAAAGGTTAATATGCGGAAACTTTTAAAAATAGCGAGCACGTCTACCAATGATAGTTTCCAGTAGTCCATAGCTGCACTATGTCTCCATTTAACTTTTCGATCCATACTGCAAGTACAGCTGAATCAGAGGACCAAATAAGATCTTTTATTTTATAATGCGATCCATCAGCTTCGGGTGGGCGTCGTAGACTGAACTCGCCATGCCGCAGGCCGTTCCTTTCGAAGAACACGACATCGTGTTTTCCGCTTTTGCGAGCGTCCTGAGGTCCTAACCGAACCTCGTTTTGCGTGGACGCGATCAGGCCACCGTTTGGTCTCCAAGCAGCACTTGCTTCGAGTCCTGGCACTGCTTCCGAAGTGGACTGCAGTCTGCCTTCATGTGAATATACCCTTATAACGCGTCGCGAAGGCGGCTGAGACGATCGTGTAGAAACAGCGAAGTAATGCACCATCTCCACGCCAGGTAACGCGTGGTCGATCCTCGTCGTGGAGATCTTCATCCTCGCCATTCGGTTGTTTTTTGTCTAGCTCCGAGATGTGCTCTTCCTATGGATCCGTGAAAACTGTGTCTCTTTGGAACCCCAGCCGACATTAATAGGAGCATCTGAATCATGAGTTTGTCGTTGAATTGATCCGTGAAAGCACTAAAAATTGTTCTTGCCTTCTCCGAATTCACTGGTCTCGATAGGGACTTCCGAGAGAACGTCGAACGTTCGACGTCATTAGAATTACGTTTGTGTCTAAGCCAATGCACGGTCAGAGATCTGTGGAAGAGACTAGGCCGTAGCGCACCAGTGACCAAGGTTAGTAGCGAGTCATCGGGGCTCCAGGCGGCAGCTGCGATCCCTGGCTCTACTGTGCCCTGCACCTCGACATCACCCTGAGACCGTCGCTGAAGCAGGACACAAATATTATACTTCAAGGGACGGCTTACGATAAAACTACCAAGTTCGTCGAGCCCCCACACTACAATATCTCCTGTCAGTGTTACTAACGCCAGTTGATTCGACTCGGAAAGCACCCTGAGACTTGCTATACGAGGGTTCGGAGTGGAAAACGAGCCGCAGAAGACAAACGAAAGACCACCCGCAAGAGGAGAAACCCTTCCCGATGTTCTCCAGACCAGGATATCTCCTGCATTGGCAGCCAGATTCCGTCGCTGCGAAAAGAGCATCTCGGTCGACGTCGAACGCGATGGCACTAAGAACGGCGGAAGCACCCTCGGATGTTGGACTTGACAACTGTGTCACATCTTCGGCCTGTATCGCAGAGACTCTAGTCGTAGACACTGCTAGATTTCGCATTGCTGAGGTGTACTTAGTCAAACATGATCAGCTCGATAATGACTTGAAGTTTTCGGTCAATGTGCAATCAAACCCTAACCCTAATTTAATTCTTCGATGCACTCATTCTCGACTTCAGTTCTGCCAGCTGAGTGAATCTGGAAAGTGTCTTCCAGACTTCCACTACTTCATGGCTCCCTCAAGAACAAAACAAGGGCCGGAATCCATCCCGACCGCAGGTCCTTCCAAGACACGGTCCGCACAAAAAGAGCAGACATCATCCGTATGCAAACAAGCACGGCAACAAACTCACGAGGATGCACTCCCCGGCGTCCAGAAACTCAAGTCAGCTCTCCGACAGACAAAACGACTCCTTGCGAAGGAACACCTTGGTGCGGATGTGCGGGTGGAATCTGAACGTCGGATGAAAGCTCTCGCAGCCGATCTTGCCAAGGCTGAGGAAGCACGGAAAGAACGCGTTTTTGCTCTAAAATACCATAAAGTCAAATTCTTTGGTGAGTGTCTTCTGACAAGTTAACGTGGCAATTGACAACGAGACTGTCTATCTCATCAAGAACGCCAGAAAGTAGTTCGGAAAATAAGCCAAACGAAACGCAGACTGGAAACCTCCGAGGCAAGGAAAAGAAGAAGCTCGAGTTAGCTGTTGGCTGACTTGAGGGTGGATCTGAGCTACATCTTGGTACCTACGATGCAAGCTCGCTCGAAGTAAACACTGACGTTTTCTGTCAGCATCTACCCAAAGGACTAAGAAATACGTCTCGCTGTTCCCACCCGAAGCCCGACAATCAGGTGCTCCAGCTAGCGCCAGTCACAGCAGCATCAGACGACAATGATGTGCGGTCCAAAGTGCGGAGAAATGATACGCGAGCAGATGGAGCGTGGGGTGCTGAGCACTGTGCCTGAAAACGAACTGGGAAAACCAGGACAAGACCAACACGAGATCAAAGTCTTGGTCAGAAAGGAGTGGAAGCAGTTTCTCCGGGAAAGCCATCGAAAGCAGCCTGATAGTGTTGCTGGTGACGATTTCTTTGGAAATGATGAGGACGAAGAGGACCCGCAGCAGAGCAACTCAGAAGGCTCTGATTCGGACTCTGGATAAGGTGGATTTGTCTCTGCCTTGTACAATACTCATACCTAAGGAAGCAGGCTATCGTTTCACTGGTGTACTTTATCCAACAGTGCCTCCAGTATCGGATTGCCCCCTAGTCTAGTTACCTCTTCCCGGATCTGGTTCTCCAGGGACCTCATCACCGAAAGCGTATAGTCGAAAGAACGTGTTGTGTCCTTTAGGTATGCAATCGCTCTTAGTTTAAGTGTCGGCGTCTTGGGGCGCTGCTCTAAGATATCTAGATCGCTATGAGCAACTCGAATCGCATTATATATCAGAGAGACTACTACCGATTATTTCTCTGCTATCGGCATTTACCCTGATCCCATGGATGACAGGAAACGAGAACTTCCCTTCGGATATATCATCCGCGAGTCCTTTGGTGTCGGTGTACTGATTAAAATGGGACATGAGTGCTTCAAATTCCAACGATTTGCTTATCTAACCTCTTGGCTTTGCAAGTTCATGTAGTCATCTCATATCTGACAATACACACCTATGAGGTCAGCTAAAGGCACGTAGTTCCTGCCAGCCCGCTGTCAGTGCACAATTACACGAATCACACTCCATCGCGCACACTCACACTTTGGTGTTTGTTGTTGCGCACGTCATGATAATCCTAACCGATAGACGCAGGACGCCGCTCGCCTCTAAAGTACAGATGCTGAGCAGTGAAAAAAAACTCAAGCAGGGAAAGCTTACTGCCCAGCGCCATGTCGATATACTCCTCTGTCGGACAAATGCCGGCATCACGCCAGTATATGTCTAGTCCCTGGCCACGGTGTAAACGGATGAGTTCCTCTAGAGCAAAAGTGGTGACGCCGTGAGACATCGCCCCAAAGATGGAGTTTTGCACTTACCGGTCCAGATGGCATCCAAGTCCCCGACGCGAAGCAGGCGGTCAACAGGTTCTCTCCCATCCACAACCTGGTCAACAGACGACTGAAGAGAATTCCTCAGCTCCTGATAAGCAAGATGGCAAACGTAGTTGGCAGAATTGACAGTCTGCGGGATGCCATAAACCTTGTGCGCAACTGTGCAAGAATCGTGTCAGAACCAGCTCTTCAAACATGAAGGCGTGGAGGAGTACCAACTCACCTGGCCTACCCCTTCGGAGCTCTGAATCATCTTCAATGTCATCGATCCTGTGAACCAGGCGCTTAATGCTTTGCAGGGCTTATAATGCAGGGCTCACATGAGACTAGCATTATGCGCCATGTCAATAACACGGTCAATCGCTTCGAGTTTCTCCTTCGGTACATTGAGCCAGTAGTTGAATGCAGTGATTAACCTCCCGCGAATATTCTTTCCGGGATTTGAAGCAATGTAAGTGAACGGCTCTAGCAACACCTGCAACTGTTTTGAGAAATCCTGCACTAGTAATCAGCGAGGGACGTTATGTCTCGACACCTGTTCGCGTTCGGCTGTCCACTGGCACCAGTTAGGTGAACCCCCTATAGTTGACAGGAAATTGTCGTAACTCGACAGAGGCATTCAAAAGACGGCCAAGTACTGTAGCTTTCAGTTGAATGACCAAATGGTGGCAATCAGCGGTGCCGAGGATTATTTGGACTTCCAATACTGGCTTCTAAAACCGTACTGCCACTGGCAGGTGGTGGTGTAAGCCAGGCGATTGGTTAGCGTACTTGATGCTAACTCACGTCTGAAGCGTCACGTTAGGCGTCGGCGTTAGAGGGAGGCTGCCAGACATAAGTAGCACGATCCCAAGTCGTCCGTCCTCGGATCAGTATATTGCACACATCGTGACGTATGTCGGTTTCTCGACGTAATATATTCAACCTAGATTAGTCACCTTCACATGTCACCGCTCTTGCCACTAGCTATGTACTTTGACATCACCAAAATAGCAAAACTCCGCTACTTCCCGATAAGGGATAGATGTTCGGGTGGCTGTGTACCGCCGCGTTGGGAAGCGCTATGAGTCATATCGTCGGGCATCGCATGCGCCCGCGTGCACATCAACTCTATAATGTTCGAAGTAGTCTACAACAATACGATCGTGTATTCAATAGTACGATATATACAATATAGTGCAATATAGTGAAGCATGATTCAATACATACGCAAGAACGAAAGGCCATACAACTATGATTTAAAGTGCTCCATACCCCTCCTGGGTGTACAAGTCGTCGTCTGAGTTCAATTCCTCCTCTTCGTCCATTTCGTCTCCATCCTCCTCATCCTCCTGCCCTTCGCTGGTGTTATCCGAGCATTCCTGATCGCTGTCATCGTTGTCGTCGCTCTCACCCTCTTCGGCATTATCTCCTCTGGTCATTCGAACGTCATTCGCAATTCTTGCATCGCTTGTAATGTTCCACGTCTCACCCTCTTCGCATTATCTCCTCTGGTCTCAATTTCGAACGTCTCGTCATTCTCCCGCAATTCTTGGCAGTCCGCTTGTAAGAATGTGTTCCATTGCCTTGAAACGGTATGCCCGACACCGCCGCCACGGAATCGCATGAACATATCTCGATCGACGAACCTAGTAAACATGTAAGCGTAAGCAATGACCATGGCAGAACTCTCACATGTTGACATCAAAGTGCGCCAGTCTTCGTCTTGATCCTCCTCGGGCCGAACGAATGATGGTCCCAGGTAGTCGGGTGTTCGCCCTTCAGAGAATGCTGGAATCAGATGGACACCACGGATCACCAACTCCGGGTCCTCGGTGAGGAAGCCAACGCGGTAGAGTCGACGTGCTGAGAATCCAGCAGAATGAACTGTATCCCGACCAAACCAACGTACGAACAAGACGTTCATGCGTTGTGACTCGGAGTCTCTCGATGGTGCGTTCGAGCTGTCTCCGTAATAGCGGATGTTCACGTGAAATGTGCGAATGACACGGGCATACCAATAGGGGTGTCGCAGAGCGTCTGTTTCATGCAACAAGACCATGATGTCCGCACGGGTTCTGGGATTGATAGTATCTTGCTCGCGGCGAAGGTCGTACGTAGTGTAGTTGACGCGTAGTGTACTGTGTTCGGACATCAGATTTTGCGAAATGACAAGTGAGTCTCGTTCGTCCTCTGAGAAAATTGGCTGGTCACCAGAATAATCGACTCCGAGGATTCGTTCAAGTAGATGGTCCTTGAGACGATCGAAGAAGTCCTGTATCAAATGTATCAATTTAGTGCTTAAACACAGCTTGAAGGGAAGAACGCCTACCTTTGTAGCTCGATCATCCTGCAATTCGCCAAGCCAGCCTGTAATATCTATGGGTGATCGCGAGGACTCGGCCATGTAATAATGATCAGCAGGTGATACCTGCGTCCGTTGCCGGCGTCGGAATTCTCTGCCACCAGCAGTGGCAGTAGCACCGGCTGATGCTGCACCATTTCCAGGTCCGGGAACGTCAGAGGGCCTCTTGAACTTGTGAGTTGACTGTACTGAGGACGTGCTTAACCACGCGATCTCTTGCTTCCAGTCTGCTCATGGTTGCAAGAATCGTTGCCTTGTTTTTTGCAGTCCGTGGATAGCACCGTTTCAGGAGCCTATGTTCAAATTCGCCCTGGAGTAAGTCTTAGTGTTTGATAGTACACCTTCAAGGTCGATACACCTACCGGCTGTGTAGTGTAGTTATCCGTCGTACCACGTCGCCGAATGGTACTGGGGTAATCCCCTAGGGCATGGTATTTGTACGTTTGAAGATTGAGTTGCTTTCGCTTCGGCCCACTGATCGACTTCGAGTTGTTTGAGCCAGCCTGAGCAGTACCGTCCTTCACTGCTTTTGCAGCCGCGCGACGTCCATGCACCGCTGTTTCTTGAGGCAGCTCGCGTGTATCGTAGTAGTCGCAGGTCGTCTTGACAAACTTCCGAATGATTTGGCTGAGTGAGGTGGTCGCAGAGTCGAAGAGATCCAGGGTGTCTGATGTGTGAAGGCGCAGTTTCGCGTATGCATGCCAGGTCGCGAGATCAAAGAGAGTAGGTCGAGAATCCGAGTGTTGTGAGGTTCGGGGAGCAGCTTCTCAAAAACTGGGAGGGCGCACTGTGACTCTCTTGTTAGGAATACTAGTAGTTCCGAAACATGGACTAGACATACCTGGTGTAAGTCTTCAAAGTCGCGCGCCGCCAGTCGTTTCATGGCTGATGCATTCCGATTGAACTTGTGAATAGTTCCTCGGCCAAACGTTGGGACCGGAGTCTTGAAAAGGGCCTCGCATGCAAGGCATTCATGCGTCATGATTCAAGTTGTAGTAGATGCGAGCGATGGTTGAACTTGGGTAGCAAACGGTAGACAGGGACAACGATAGTCTTATTATGTATCGAAATGGTACAAAATAACTAACTGCAATCAAGATTATAAGCACACTGAAGCTCGGATTGAGAAATAGCATACCTAATGAGTAGACTACCTGTCTGATACTGTGAGACAGTGCGAGAACCTTTCAGAACAACCCCGAGGAGCTCAAGCAGGTTGTAAAGGTGTCAATTTGGATGCAAATCAAGGTTGGGCTTCTAAAAAGAACATACCTGATGATCTGCACGTTAGCCATTCCCAATTCATGGTAGCAGCGTGGAGAAGTACGAAGTGAGTTTTGTGTTCGTTGAATGTTATCGATCGTGATAAACTTGAGCACGTGACTTTGTTGATTTGAAACGCGTCGCGTCGATAACATTATCTCTTCCCTTCCACCACCATTGTATCTCCCAATTCTCCTGATTCCCAACGACTTCTCATTAACATGGTTAGATATAGTTATAGCTCCCTCTCCCAACGGTTCCGGTAGGGATGATCATCACTCCGACAGTGACTCCGAGAGTCGCCCTTCCACACCATCGCGTGTCGTCAACAAAAAGAAAAACGGCGTCTCCAGCACCACTACCAGACCAGATGCAACAAGAAAGATCAAGTCTATATCTTCCAGGTAAGCATTGACAATCATTATTGGTCACCTTTCTAAGCTTTGTGAATAGGTCAAAGAACTCGTCGAAGGAGGGTGTGGGGAAAAGGCGAGTATAGTCTGTTATTGAGCGACAGTAACTGATCCACATCTAGTTCCAATATGAGATCGAAGTTCGATTCAGATTCCAAGCATGACGTGTGTGTTCATGCTGCACGCTGGATCCCTCGCGCATTCGATATGTACTGTAATCTCGACGAGGTCATCCAAATCTATCTCCTGGTAGAGGATGAGGCTTCAGACACTTATGACGACAATGCCGAGGATGAGAAGGCGAAAGCGGCACGTCGGAGGGTCCTTCAAAAGGTGTAAGTGGCGTCTCTAAGAGCATATATGCGCTCACTTGTTCCATTCCAGCGGCGGCCCCGAGGCAATCAAAAGACACCAACGTGTCTTCGAGTACTTGAAAGAGTACGCACCATACCTGATGGGTCTCCTCCGCTGTAGGGCCTTGTTCAATGACAAGCATGGCCTTGGGGGAGCCAACGCCAGAGGTGACTATGACAGCGACGACGATGAAGATGATCTGGTCCTCATGAAACGGCAAGTTGCTGCCCGGCGCGCTCGCCTTGCAAGCTCGCCCGATCCTCCTGCCCAGGCCACAGTTGGGAGCCCGCTGCGTCATACACCTTCGAGCACGGCTGCTCCACTGACGTCGTTGCCACGGACCATACCTTCGTCACCATTGGTCCAGCCTCGTCGCTCTCCGCCACCACTCTCTCCCCCTCCTCGAAACGTTCCGAAAGGGAAGCGAAAGCAGACGGAAGACGTTCCGGATCACTGGGATACTGGCAGTCCACTGAGCGAGGCGCCGAATGGAGACACTGAAAACGACATCCAGCAACCACAGCCAAAGCATAAGAAAACATCCGGCGCCCGCAAGGGGACATCCAGAGCTGGCACAAGGAAATCTAGCCGGTTGAAGAAGTAGACTCGGTCCATTAGTTTCTGTGCACGGCGCACCCGATGGCAACTTTCTCCCAGTCCTGATTTTGTTTTTTCTTACTGATCATCATGTCTGCCTAGGATTCTTTCATTTTCTCGCTTGCCAGCGTTTCAAGTTTCGGCAGTCGGTTCGTTTCCGTTGAAGATCCCGTCCGTCCGTAAATTTCCAGTTCAAGTTGTTTGGACCTCACTCCAGCACATTCTAACGGCCTCACGCTGTTTGCACCATCACCTGTTCCTGCGCATCACTCACTCGTAGATCCCAAGTTGTATTACCTCCTCGCTAGACGCATGTATTTGGACAGATTACAATACCGTGCAATATATTGCAATACTTGTAATATCGTGGCATATCTCAAAAATTGATGCAATGAAGTGAATATAGGAAATATCGCGGCACATCTCGAAGAAAAGGATTATCGAGAAAGCACAAGACGTTCGAGAGATATCGACACGATGCTGAATCGAACGAAAAAATCGATTACTGAGATATGAATATCTACATAGGCTTTTCTCTACAGTTATACTGACTTACGCTGGTGTCTATGACTCATATATCCGACTATATCCGAATCTCAGTGTCCTGCAAATTTGGTGATGGACTGAGACAAACTCCGGTTCCTACTAATTGCAGGTTCCTCCGTTAGATTCGACAACCTCTTTCATCTCCTGGAGCTGGGGCGGCTCGGATTGGTTCACAGAGCCGCCAGTCGCGAGCTTATCCAAGATCATTTCCAGCATCGCGTTTCCACCAAGTCTCGCCACCTCGCCACGCGCCTGTCCTTCCAGAGAGTGTAACACGCTAAGAGTGTACTCAAATGAGCGAGTCGAGTCCCTGAGATATGAGATAGTGTGATGTTTGAGGGTCGGACTCTTGGGCTTCTGATGTAGGACACCTGTCAGGTCGGTGAGTTAATCTATTCCCATGGAAGCCACTTAGTCTCTACTTAATATCTGTCTGTTGTCCGGCTGCTTCCTGATACCATGTACAATGGGGAATGAAAACTTGCCCTCCGAAAGGTCCTCGGCAAACCCCTTGTGTTCTGCATACTGGACGACAACGGAGATTAGGCAGTTAAGCGCTCCCTCGCGAACTTACGGACCACATTGCTTTGAAGGTTCATGTAGTCATCTCGGATCTGGAACCAGATGCCGATCAGATCTACCAGCGGGATGTAATTTCTGCCGGAAAATGAGAAATGCAAGGTGAGACCTAGTTCCGTCGCGTTGACTTACATATCCATATTTGCAGTAGCGCACTCCATCATCAGTCTCACAGCTATCCGCAGGAGTCCACCGGTCTCTGATGGGCCAAGTTAGCGAGGTTAGTGCGCGGAGTCAGTCAGTCTCGGCACTCACTATCTTTCACCATTTCTATGTACTCTTCCTCGGTAGGACACCGCAAGTTGTCACGCCAAAGTATTTCCCGACCTTGTCCGCGGTGAAGAGCCAACAATTCTTCTGAAACCGAATGTCACAAGAAGCCGATTGTCCACGACAGGCTTACTCACCATTGAGGATTAGAATGAAACGAGCCCTGGAATCTAGCGGCTTCTGCTGACCGACATCATCGCTAGGAAAAGAAGGTCGCTCCAAGCAGTTGATCTTAGAGACCTCCTGGAATGCAAGAAAATAAACGTAATTCGCGGTGTTGATGGTTTGGGGTACACCATATATCCTATGCGCCACTATGCCAGGACGTCAAACTTATGAATGACCATCGGGAATTATCTTTACCTGGCCTGCCCCTTCTCAATTCGGAATCATCCTCAATGTCGTCGACTCTAGGGCAGAGTGAGTAAGCATCATCGGTGTCAAGACACGCAGGAAAACCAGGTTACAAGAGACTCGCGTTGTGCAGCAGTCCTACCACACGAGTAATCACTTCAAGCTGGCTCGCGGGTACTTGAAGCCAGTGATTGAATGCTTGTATGAGTTGACTGCGGACCTCCTTGCTTGGACAGGAGGATTATGTATGAGAAAGGTTCAAGCAATTCCTAGCGCTCACGTCAGCGAAGGCACCGAATACTAGGAACCACTCTGCATACCTCTTCTTGCTTTGCAGACCATTGAGAGGACGTCGTTGACAATGAGGTCAGCAAACAGTTGAGATTCGAGTGACTCATGGTGTTACATTTGGTTTCAGCCGTCTGGTGGCACTATATACCTATAGCATGGAATGAAACATCTTCGTTGCTTACCGTAAGTCAGTACAAATGCTTCCAAGACACGACCTCCACTCTAGGACTAGTACCAAATGGTGGTCTGGCATATGACGAATTCAAGTTCCTAATGGATCGACGTACGATATCAATGTGAGACTTGGCCTGGCGTGAAGTACGGCAGTAGGGTTTGGACACGTGGCCGCTGGACACACCTGTGGATACGCACCGCAGAATGTCCTCTAGTATGTATAGGTATGTAGTTCAAATGACCTCAAGATAGTCCATTTCGAGAACGATTATAGGCGCGTGTTGAAACTACGCTGGCATGCATGGGAGCTATAGCCAACTATAGTGTCTCGGTAGCTTGGGTATCACTCCACTACATACCTGTCTGATGTTTCAGATGCCCCAGAACATGGCGCCTCGGACAGTGTCCGAACGGAATTCCATCAATGCGTCAGCCATGGCAGACATTGCTGAAACTTGACGCGTCTCCTATTGTCGGTAGGTCGGCATTGAGTCGTTCCTCTCGTATTCTCACAACTTGAATGGAGGAATGTCAAACAGCGTGGCGCGCTGCGCCCAGAAAGTGTTACACATGGACGAAAGGGACTATACATGGGAGGACACATGAACCTAATGTCCTCTAATGCCCCGGAAGATGTTTACGAATGAGAGGAAAATGAATGACTGATGTGACTGATACACGCAGTGATGTAAAGAAAACACCGAAGGGATGAAAGGGAAAATCCGGTAACTTACGAACGAGACAGCGGGTAAAGAGATGCATATTTAGTTATGTGGCAAGTATGAAAGTTTGAACATCGAACGTCAACACTGGGCTGGATTCAGAAGGCGCCGTGGACGTCACCAAATCCAATTGGTACGTCAGCTAGAGGTCTCGTCAGCCGACGTGTCGGAGACTTCTCTGAGACAACAGATTCCCAACAGAGGTCCTGATACGTCTCTACGGGCGCCAAGACCACATCTGCATCCATGTCTTCTAGCCAATCTGAGTTATACTCGGCTCCGTCGGCATGGGGAATGATTCTGCGCAGCTCCTCATGAAAGATAGCGAGGAGATGTTCCTGTTGCGCGATGACCTGGCGGACATCGTCAGAGCATGAGTTTGGGTATGTCCCGGTGTAGAACTCCCGAGTCGAGATTGGCTCCGGACTGGGTGACGGTTGGCGATACCAGGGGCTATCAGAAGGGATGCTGATATATTGTGCCTCGTCATCAGAGAGCGTGGAAGCTGAACCGCTTTCATCGCTGTCGTAGTAGATGGGGACTCGATCCTCTGGTACCCATGCCGGTGCGTCAAAACAGAAAGATGCGCTACTGTCCGAGTCAAAGTCGTCAGATCTGGGAGACGGTGTCCCACAGTCTCTGCATGGATGATGGGAGAGTATGAGGGCATTGACAGCATCCGAATCGACTAGTTGAAAGACAGATTTCTATCGGCCTAGGTTGCATGATCAACTAAGAAAGATGCGAGTTAGGAACAAAACTCACATAGTAAATTGTGTTTATCCACGACTTGATGGATTCACTGTCTTCATACATCGACGTCGATGACAACCCGGATTCTGGAAAGCATTTCCGAGATAATTTTGAGGAAGGGTAAAGAAGGTCCGCTACGTCCAACTGTTGACCAGCAACGCGCAAACTGGACGTTTGGAATGTCATACTAAATTTCCAGGAGGTCGTGTCACAGGTACAAGGGCGAAGCACAGCTGCGCGGGGGAGATGTGCACGACCTCTACCATAGAATGCTCTTTATGCAGCACAAGATGTGTCCACACAGATGGGGGAAGGGAAACTATACTTGACATCGACAATAGTTATTGTCATGGAACCGCTCGTGATGATCACGTGACCAGATGTTTGATAAGAATACACAATAACCAGGGACATTCCATTGACACAAGAACGGTTAGCTCACTTTTCATAGACATGAGGTGGCCATGGGGCGTCAATGAATGCAACAAGGTTTGGGACAGGTCCAACTGTGGAGCCGTTATCAACGAGCTAAAGAAAGTAGCCTCTAGAGGATGCAGTTAGCGCTCAATGCTTATTGTTTTTAGGGAGTAAGTATTGCTTTAAACTCTAGCTTGGGTCGGGCAGGGCTCTTGGAACAAGGGGAGAACTCACACATGGGAATAAAAAAACTTGCATTCCAATGTTCTGTAGCCTGACACTCGTCAACGGAAAGCTCACAACTGCTAGAACAACGTTACCAAGTTTCTTCGAGTGAGCTCAGTCGTCTAAGACGTCAATCTTGGATAACGTGAATAGACCGACTGAGCTCATGACTTCTCCATTTCCCATCGTTTCATGCGAACTCTGCCCAAACACAAATTGTGTCTGCCCTCCGCCATCTTTACCACCTCTCCCAGACCATTCCAACACCGCTCGTTTACTTGGAGGTTTTCCCTCCGTATAATCTGCACCATGGCAGCACGGTGGGTGTCGGGAACAATCGCCTTTGGGCTGTACTCAGGTGCCGTCGGAGACAACTGGGGCTTCCACGCATTTTTGGTTAATGATACGTAATAATGGCCTTGAACCCAGCCAATATTTCCCTGCCGAAGTAGATTCAGGTTGCGGACGACCTGATGGGGGACACCGCGATAGTTTGCGGAATTCACTAGCAAAGTCAGGCTACCATCCACTATGAAAAATGAGACAGTGCGGTCACGAAATTAACCATCCACACACCTCGCCGCTGGAAGATGTTCAATAGTCGCTCATGTCCTATACTTTTCGACTGACAACTCTGAAGTTCCCGAAAAACCTGTGCTGCCGCGTCGAAAGCGGGCCGCCAGAGCTTGCGGAAGTTCTTCCGAGCACCGGTATGATGCAGGACCGATGCAGAAGTCGCACGCAGGACAAGCCGGTAAAGAGATGTGAAGGACGGTGGTAGCCTGCCCATTACAGTTTGATATGTGGTACTTCAAGCTTCAAGTTCTAAAGCCAGTGTGTAAAAGTTTCAGTAGTGAGAGCTCACGTGACGCCCTGCATGTCGGGATTCCGACAACAAACACCCAAACCGTTCAACTCACATCGAACGGCCGTCCTCCAATCTTAATGATGTCGATGTCAAGGCCTTCCGAGTCCTTCGAGACTTCCCGCTCACTGACGTCTCACTGCGCATCTGTGGCGTCTGGCTCGTTACTGTAAATAGCACAAAAATAGGAAACCCTTGAATCTTTTCGCTTCCGGAAGTCTCAACTCTTCAAACTTTTCCTTTTGAAAGGTCCCAGGGCCTAGAAGATCATTTATAGATGTACTTTGAATGCTACACACTGATATGTAATACGGTATGGTACAGAAGGAGAGGCTTCGGGGAATCTGTGTATAGCAACCTATCAATAGCTTTCTGAAAAAGCATCATCAGACAATAGACACAGAATATGCATAAGTATATATCTCCTGGTATCAACTGAGGTCGTCTGTCGAGTGAAAGTTGTGTTTTGAGGCTGCGCGTGCGAGGGCACCCGCTCCAACCTGAGCTGTCCTCGTCAAGCGTTGGGCACGCTCCGGCACAATGCGGTGTCTGGGTCTTCCAAAGAAGGCCTAGAGTATTGATACGGCCTCAACACCTACCGATCGGCGATCGCTTTGTCGACGTGATTTGGTGGTGTGGACGTGTGGTGAGTGAGTGCGAACATAAATCGAGTGCTGACTCTGGTAGAGGAATCGTTAGAGTGAACTTGACGTGCACAAACAGTCTCGGTCACGTGAAACCAAAAACTGACTCCATCGGTCTTAATCGGACCCAGTACCTCGTACTATTACTGAGTTGCCGTCTAACGTAGTCTCTCTGTCGATCCAGAACTGCAAGTTGTTACAGGAGGGCACGCTTCACACACCCAGAGATGCCATCATGCCTCGTAGAAGCGATAAATGGTCAACGTACTTGGTCCGGTTTTCAGGAAGTCCTCTGAACAAGCTCGGGACTAACACACGCATGTTAAAAATACATTCCATGAAGATATTCGACTCGAGTAATGTATAACAAAATAGCAACACGGTGCGGTGCTGAAGTTCGCCTTCTGAAATTCTGACAAACACGCGTGTTATGAGATGTGTTGCAGTGAGCGTGGCGACAATGACTCAGAGATGCTCATCACCTCCTGTCTGCCTCGTGTGACGGATGCTGGAAACTGGGTTGTCTTGGGGGGACCTGCGATACGATGAACAACGATTTCAAGGTAACGGAAAAACTCTTTACTTACCATGACCAGCACGCCCTTCTGCCATGCCACGGCGACTTTGCGTGCCTTCTGGATGACGAAGGTAGGTTCCGTACCATCCAGCTGTGCGGCACTAGGACGGGGGCCTTGGCGAAGCTCATACATGGATTGCGCTTGAGAGATCTACGTGATACCCGAGATTAGCACACGCTTTACGGGACGATTACAATGTGCTCACCTGTTTCTTCATCTGGTGAAATCAAAAAGGTGTGTTATGACGGTAGGACAAGCAGATATCAATGCAGATAACTGCACCAGCAGATAGTTTCTTTATATATGTGGTTCCACCTTCTGTCTTCCCATTTAAACACCCGGGGTCGGAGTGTTTATCATCTCTGCCAAAGCGGGGTGTGGCGGAGTGGCATCGAGGACAAAGGTCATAGTCGCGGTGGCGTGAAGTGTACAATGGACGCTTTCGTCCATCAATGCCATGGCCATATGATGTCAAAGCATAGCAGGTCCACATCGTCCACCTCGTCCACGCCACGAGTTGTCATCATGTATAAGGTCTCGCTTTATAAACACAGGTCCTTCACTTCCGTGCTTCTCGTCTTCTATCGCACGCATCTCCGTCCTACCTACACTTATCGTCCATTAATGGATAGCTCACGGTACGAGGCCATGGATGCTCAGCGGTTTGATCACATGCGCCGCAAGGTGAGTTCCTGCCAGCAACATCTCTTGCCTCGCGACTCGATCCTTTTCTCAGAAACTCCATTCCAACCTCGCTATTCATTCGTCCAAAAAGGAGATGGGTCAGCTCGTTTGCAAAGCTTCGCAGCCAGAACTACCACCAACAGAAGCAGTTGGTGGCATTTGGAGTGACCACGAGTTGGTGCTGGTGCCCATAGACGTGACACCTCCCAGAGACTTGGTAGCCTCGACATTTTCAGACTCTGTTTCCGACTCTTCTTCCGACTCCTCCTCTGCCTCGCTTTCGTCATCCCAGCAGTCGTCATCGTCGTCGTACTTTACCACGCCTTCCCCGATTGCCGAGAATGATTTAGGATCTAGCTTCCCCGCTAGTTCGCGCCAGGTCGATACCTTTGACCGAGAGGACCTCATCATCACCCGCACCATCATCCGTCCCGCCCCTCAGTCCCCTATCATGGGACTTTTCACCAGACCTTCGAGTCCAATCGCCTCACGCCCACGCAGCCCGTTCTCCCGTCCAATAAGCCCTGTGCTTCAGGCACTCAATTGTTTTAGTACCACCGCTTTTGAGCAGGACCTGGATAACATTCAGATTGAGCGAGCGAAGCAGCCGGCTAGGCAGCAAGTGCTTCAAGTCATTGTGACGCAGACCCGCCAACAATACGAGCAAGACATGGCCTTCAAAGAACTTATCCAGGAGGTTTATCCAGAAGCTGGTCGTCAGAGGAGCGTCAATTAAGTCATCTGTCTTGCACCTAAAAGTACACTTAATCATATTCAGACCTGAGTCTCTAATAATTATAGTGCATTAATTATTTGTAACAGAGGATTAGGAGGAGCAGGACTTCACTTTCATTCCCTATTTCATCATTCTTCTTGTCATAGGGTTTCAACTAGCCTTTCCAGTACGGTTAAAGTACACAGAAACATGTTCTCGTATCGGGTATCCAATACTGCTCGAAGTCATAGTCCGCCAAGGAAACTCCAGTAAGCTCTGGCGGATGCTCAGGAGTATTGTGGTTTCCCATTGCGCGGAAGAGACGGTAGGGCCACCTGGGTTCGGCGGGGCTTTGTGGCAGTGAATGTTGTACCGTTCTCATCTTCCTCATTACACGTGACGCTATAGGCTAGGTACGAGACTAGGACATGAGTGGCGAATCAATGGCAGCACTGCAGTAATAGCTCCGATAGGTGAGTTCCCATTGTGAAGGATCGGCTAATACCAAGGGCCCAGCGCTGGTCATGTGAGCCGAAAGGATCACAAATTAAACCTGTCCTGTCGTCTCCGATCGTGGATGATCGATCTACATGGATGCTTCCTCGGGCTCTTAGAACGGAAACACACGGTGTCCCGTGCGCACTCCACATCTTGCCACACACAACCCAGGTGTGAGATGAAGCGGCCTTCATGGCCAGCGTCGGTGCGCCATAAATAGCTGGATGCAAAGCATCTTGGTACATCTGGCCTGTGGCATAACGCCTTCCACGACTCGGATAGAGTGCATGCGTACGCATGCCGACTTAGGGGCTGTTTTCAGATCGTCTGCCGGCAGCGTGGGCTGTTCTGTGTTGTGATTCAACACAAAAATTCGATGGGCACCAGGCGTAGCCCTCTTCACGTGGAGGAAACATCGATACTAGGTGCGTGGTCGACTTATGCGCCGGATGTAAAATCGAAGGCCTGGATGGTGGCATCGAGTAATAAACATGTAGCAAAATCCATAGATAACATTGGCCCTCCAGAAGATCCTCGCCAGTTAGCATGTCGGCACAAGCCCAGAAAAAGGAACGCCCAGTAGCCGGAACTTCCTAGATGGTCAATCCCCAGGGTCATCGACATGCATGTCAAGACGACTTGTCCTACGACCTAAGGCTCCTCTGGCTCCGGATGTGCTCGCCTCCTGGATATCGGGAATCAACACATACAGCTTCACATGTGCTTCGATGAGTGCGTCCACTGCATGGGTACTTAGTTGCGAAGTCCTTATCTGGCCACGCTGCATAACACGTTTAAGTTAGACGAAAGTATGTTCACCGGGCTAGAGACATTGCCGATGGTGGAGACGAAATCGCTTACAAGGGCGAACGCGGCACCACGATAAACAAAGCCGAAGATGTCCTTGAATTCTGCATGTGTGCGGGGTATTCCAGCATTCGTGAGATGAGAGACAGCTGACTTCTTCAGAACCTGAAAGCAGGGTCCAGTGGAGTTTACTCGGACATCAGTCATTGACAGTTCGACACAAAGCTAGGGACTCACAACTTTATTCGTGGCCTCAATTGAGCCTACGCTCTCACTATCTTCTCTTTCGAAGCCGGGATCCCTTGCTTTGCCTTTCCCTTTCCTGTTCATGGAGGTTGTGAGATTCAACAGTTCCAAAGACGTCCATCCCTGAAATCTTGTTTCCGGTGGGCCTTGGCAGGAAGCTCTGGAACTTTAAAAACGGAGTCTTCAAGATTCTTTTGGTCCTTGTCATGCTGCTTCTGCTTCATCTTATCTGCCGCACTCCCTATCCATTTGTCTTTTACCCTCGCCCGCCCATTCACGAGGACCTTGGACCCAGGGAGGTGTAACATCACCTCTCTAGCGCGACGAATAACATCATCTTCATCGTGTACGGCCTTTCGCCTTGTCTTTACCACGTACGGACCGCGGTTTAATGCGTTTGTTGTATCCAAGCTCTCCGAGCGTAGAATCGCCAAATAGGTGTGCGGGTGGTTTGCGGGGTGTCGGGTCATCCGGACGAGGGCACGTGGAGCAGGAGCGAGGCGCGCGACGCGGATTGTTAGGGGTGGCGACTCACAGGAAGCGGAAGACGATGGAAGCTGGATACACTTGAGGGGGGACAGCAAAGTGCTGACCTCTCCGTAGATAATTATCTCAGTGGTTTCTGGTCCATCTGTGTAAATAATAAAAGTCACTTGGTGGAAGGTATCACATCGGAAAGAGACATACCTGTGTCTCCAAGAGAGATGCGAACGCCGACCTCTGTCCTCTTCGGGCCAAACATATCATGGGAGGCCGGAATGAGGGGTGACATGGAAAGTATATTTTCGAAGTAGACCCTGCTAAGAGTGGAAAATGGGTGGATATCCCTGTAATGAAGATGTCGGTGCTCGTGCCAGGAGTTTGGGATGCGAACTAGCCGCGGATACAGTCCCACAAAAGAACACCAGGACCCACATGTAGACTTCGCCCGTATCATCTATCCAGACATCTCGCAAACAGACGGTTCCCTTGAAACGGAGTGAGGGACGTCCACGCATACTCTCAAGGGCCAAGGCAAGCGGGTTATGCATTAAATCACGAGCAAACGAGTCCGACTGTGAAAGCGAATGAGATGGGGAGTCGTACGGAGAGGACGAATGGTGGCTAGGTAGTCGCGCCGAAAACGTGAGTCCGTCGAGCAGGAGATACGAGTCCGGAAGAGACAATGCGCCGCGATACAGAAGGCGGTATGATGAGTCAGTGCCCTTTCCGGAGCCTGATGCTGCAACAGAAGCAGGGGCAGGTGACACAGCACATACAGACACAACAGATTGTTTTTGCGGTGTGGCACCTGTAACCGTGATAAGAGGTAGTGGTATCATTTCTCGCACCCTGTCAGCGATCGCGAGAGGACTGAAGCCTTCGGTGTGATGGAGGTGTGTAGGCGAGCTTGAATGAGGGCGTGGGGTCGCCAAGGTTGGAGTCGCCTCCAAGTTAAACAAATGACAATCTAGAAACTTGTACGTGGGTGTAGATGAAGGGAATGCGATGGCGCCTGTCATGATCTTTGCATGTCTTAGTCTAGCAGATGATCTGTTCTAAACATCGGTCACTGAGGCGAACGCGGATGCAACGACATGAAGGATGGGGATGGGACACGTGACGCAATCTCACACGCGTTGTACGCGTTATTTGCCGCTATTGCAGTAGCCCTGTTTCTCCAACACAACCATAAATGACCACCTTGGTACGTGCCCCGCAAAGCGCACAGAGAGATGGGGCTTTTTTTGCGTTCCTAGAGACTTTGTCGGATGGTATATCGAGAAACCTCTCCTAAAAGTGCACCTACTTGTCTGAAGCCAACTGCAGCATTTCACTGATCTCACACATCCGAGCTTTCAAGTCCCAGTGCCATAAAATTGTCTTGTCGTTCTCCATGAATCAGCGCCCAGCGCAATTACACGGGCAGGTCAGCGTTCCAAGAGACTTACAGAGAACTTCCCGAAAGAGCTGGGTGGACTAGTTTGCTCGGCCAGGGGCGAAAGGTAAGCACGAGCCTTCTATAATCGCAAGGTGCAAGGATTCCTCTCCGTACGTCCATCACACTAGGGAGCGCCATTATGTAGCTCAGACCTGAGTGTGGCAGTGAAGGTGGGGAGATGTGGCACGCAATTGTGGGCAAACAGTATCCACAGTGGCTAATGTCCACAAAGCACAGGTATATAAATCTCATAGAGCACTGATGCTTTTCGGATAATCCTGCTCACTTCCTTGCTCGTCTGCTTCATCATCACGCACTTTGACTACTTGTACCATGCCCTGGTTAAAAGCGTCGACTCCTCCTTTACACATCCTTGCGGTGAGTGCTGTCATGGGGATCCACGATCGTGTGCACAAACCTAATCCAGATTGCCTTGTGGCAATAGGACATCCTTGCGCCAAAGCAAACGATTGCATTTGCCGACGTAAAGCCAGTCCGCGCACTCGCGCCTTCCGAGTCCCCTTGCGAGCCGGAACCCGTATCTTCTCTGCCGCATAACGCCACACTACCCTCAGAGTCTGACTCCAACTACTCTTCCGAGGACAATTCGGACCACTCTTCAGATGCAAGCACGTACGGATCACGGAACGGAGAGTCAGAAGAGGAACATACCCTCAGCGCGTACGGCGATCTCTCATTCTCCGAGGACGTGGTCGCTCCTCCATCCCAGCCGCTCTCCACGTCTGGCCACGCCAGCCCCTTACAACCCAAAAGTGCCCCTCGACCTCACCTTCGCCTTAAAGTGCGCAGGCCACCGATGCCAAAGCGGAGACTGAGCTTCATCCACGTCGGAGGACCACTACATCACAGCAGCGAGCAGGAAAGAGCTAAGCAGTGGCCAGGTAGCCCAACTCCAATTGAGAACGTCAGCACTATGTCTTCGCTTCCTCATTCCGCAGCGAAACTAACCAGTGCACGTACCTCCACCCTCTCAGATGTCACCTTGGCACCAGCATCAACCGCTAGTATCCCCTCTTCACATTGACTCACCTCAAGTGCAGAGAGTCCACCACGAACTCAGGCTCTAGCATCGAGAAACTCCTGGATGGTCTGATGCCTTGTTCGCCCTCGATCCGATTATCGCCACCTGGCTCCCCAGTGACCGGTGCAATTGGACTGCCTCAAGAGACCAGTGATAGTATAAGCAGTGGCGGGGAGAGACGTACTCTCCCCAGGGTTGCAGTCAAGGAAGCTCTTTCCGTACATCCATCGGAAACCTGCCCCGACAAGCGCAGTGGCTGTGGAACAAACCAAGCCTGCACTGTCGCGGGACAAACCTAAACCAAGTGGCGGAGAATGGCGCACCAGGCTTCCACCTCGTCTCCCGATTCCAAAGTGGGATGTATAGACCGCGCGGTGCCATCATTGATGTAACAATATTTGAGGAGGAACGATGGTTAATGTTTTACTACTTCAACATCACAAGGAGATCAGTGAATTCGGAATGCTTTGGCGAGCTGCCCTGGGCAGCGGGGAATGAGACTATCGATGGACGGCCATGTATTATACGATCGAACACGCCATAGACTTTGGGCCATATTGATAAAGAGTGGTATCTGACGAGACTTACACCCACAGTGAATGTGCGCAACTTGCTCACCCAGAAAGGACTTCTAGAAGGTGGTCACGGTCTGCTTGTGCCAAGTTCGTTACTTCAGGATCGTTCCTGCATGCAGATAGATGTCGTGGAAAACTTGGTCCTGTCCTGGACGTTGTGATCTGGTGATGGACTCCAGGCATCGACTCGGACGGTTGATGTTGTCACGGTATGCTGTAGTAAGACATGTAAAGTATGGCAGTGAAATTTTGACCGAAATACATCCTTACGCATATGGAGAAGTTGGTATGGCCGCGGAGTCTGGACAGTACAGTACAACGTCCCATTCTTTGAGTTGTTCCGGATCCATATTCCACCCACCATTACTATGCATGTGCCGAACTTGAGGACAGTGCTGGAACTGATTAGAACCACAGTCAACACTGAACACCATTCACGACGGTGCACACAACATGCCGATACTCGCCAATCGAACTAAAACTGCTGCTCGTTCATACAAGAACCTTCAGAGAGACCCAGTGAATGACTGGAAGCAGCAAGCACTTCCTGAGGGCATTCGGAAGGGTTGATCAGGTATATGCGTCGGCTCTTTGCATGTTTCCTACAGCCGCGCTCATGTACGACATAGGTACGTGCTTGTCTCTTCCCGCTCTCCTCTCATGGTCATTGTCTACGTACGACCAGAGACTGTCGGCGTTTTAACAGGAGTGCGTGGAATGTGGCTCACATTGAGCACATCTCATCCACATCTTGACCTCCGTCATGTGATGTTCCCCACTGCAAAAGAAGCGCACGAAGCAGAAGCAAGCCAGTGGGGCACCTTTCTCGGATATTAAGGACCCTACAACTGCCCCTCTTGTCACACATGCGTTAACGAGCAACTTTCATCGCTGCATGGCTCTCAATATTGGTTACATGACGTACACAAGTGCCTGCTTAAGGTCGCTCACAATCTCCGACCTGATCTCAGTGGCCAGGTGCTCATGCAAAGTTTCACGTCGAGCGCGAATATCCCGCTGCCGGTAGTGTATTTGAGCCGGTGAGTTGATGTCGCGCTTCGCGCAGTGGTGGATCACAAACAACCACAAGGCGTCCTGAATTCAAGGGAGCAGACGAAACAAAGCAGAACAAACAGTACACGCTAGAAGTTGGAAGGGAGAAGGACGGCGAGAAAGGCAAGACCTCAAACAAATTTGACGCTGACAAGGTCCCGTGGACTACCTCTCCGTCCCTCTGTTTCCTTGCTACTTCGGGGCTGGCCAAGGATGGAGTGTAGATTACGCCTGTCAACGCCACGGGTTTGCCGCGTGTTTTATTCGTAGCGGATGTATGGAACCTCTCCTGCAAGCTTGTTCTCTACCCACGTCTACCTCCTGAAAAGTACGTTTGGCTGTCGCTCATTCAGCAAATCAGACTTTTCATGCGCGAGACGCTGCCATCTGCGCATGAAAAGTCTTAATCCTGAGACATTGTTTTACTTGAGCAGGTCACCTTTGTTTCTGGACAAGATAATGTTTAGCGCTCGTGGATGTTTCAATTGTGGAGACTGTAAGTAGTGTTTTCGTGTTGTTCGATTTGGTTTCCTTCATTCGTACGACGAAGGATTCGCCTACTATGTAAAGCACTAGTGCTGGCTACGTCTTTCATCTCCTGCATGCTGTGCAAGCGCTGACATCGTGTGTTTCATATCTTGCTGATGGCACATGTTATGCACCCAACGATTCGCAAAACTCGCCATTTCTTTCTGAACTGTCCATCCGACGTTCGCAACCATTCAGTCGACCATCTAGGCTGCAAGCTGCCATAAATCTGGCCCTACTTGGTAATGTTTCATACAGGATGACGTTGAGTGTGCCGCTCATATCGAGCTATGTCATAGTTATAACTGTGAGTTAATTTTGTGGTTCAGAAACGGAGGCACGGAGATTGATCATGAAAAAATCGTGTAGGCAGGAAGGAGGGTCACGTTTCTCGTGATTGCCCCAAGAATACCGCTGGTGGGGGTTACGGGGGCAGCGGACTCTCCAGCTCTTCTAGCCAGACATGCTACCGTTGCGGTAAGCGGCCACATTGCGCTTGCCTGCCCTGGAGACTGCTGGAGGCAGCTCTGGCAATGGTGGTGGAGGAATAACTTGGTATGATACCTCCTAGTTGATGGACGATGGATGTTGATGTCCGCTGATCTTTCCAGCAACACCTGCCGCAGCGTAGGTCACATGTCGCGTGACTGTGCCCGAGTCCAATGTGTTATAACTGCACCGCGGTCGTACGCTCAATTTGCTGAGACTCGTACGTTGTGTTGACTTGGTGAACCCCAGGGCCACATCAGTCCGGGATTGCCCTCAGCCTCAGAGACTCGTCTTGTTTCCAGTGTGCCTGGTGGGGTAAGTCCTGCGCTTGTCGTCGTGCCTTCTCATTGAGCTGAACCTGTTCAATGAACTCTTCAAGCCATACTCTCCTATGAAACTGTCTGAGGATGTCCTATCGTGACCTGTGTGAGGAATTTGGAGTATTATTCACGCGTTTGGAGTAAAGGCATGGCAGTCTGACCGATGACATTTTCTGCTGCATGATGTTATCAGATAACTTGTTCTTGATAGTCGATTACGCATTGGTGAATCCAAGAATTTACAGGTTCATTTGTGATGTAGAATTGTATTTAAGTCAAGTGGTAAGTCGAACACCAATCAGATCTTCAGAGGCGACCCATTGTAAGGTATACACCATAATATAAGGACAATGCATGGGCGCGCACTCGACAAGGGGGACCTGCTGCGTCTGTCGCTGCCCAATTAGTTCGCTTCCAACTCCACCTCCAAACCACCAAACCGATCCAAAACTCGCAATCTAGCCCCGGCTTGAACTTACGACGATCAAGTACCACAGCGCTGAAGTTTTTCAGCATCCGCAAGGAAATATAGAGATAAATATAACAGCTCGTTAAAGCTGAGAACACCATACGAGGGCGATTGGGACGGGTTTAGTTACAGGGTGAGTTTATTTCTGCGTAACGAAGCCCTTCCCGGAGTACCCTTCCGATGCTATGCCTGATCGAGGAGCGCTTATGAGGATCGGCAGAGTGGACGCGTTGTCTAGAAACATACCAGAGATGGGGTTCAGTTTTTGCTCCAGTGCGCGCTCGTTCGACGCTTCTTCCCACTCCCGAGTGATCGTCTTCGGTGGTGGTGGAGCTAAGGTAGCGGAAGGGTGGGGTTAGTTGGTCAGCTCCTCGGCGAAAAAGCCAGCATGAAATTACGCGTACCTAACGAACGAATGGCGAGCGAAATCACACCAGCAACACCAACGAGAGCCATGGTGGAGAGGAACACTTTCAGACCCTGACCGGGTGGACTGACAGGAGTTCGAGGACCATGTGGACCGAAAGCGACGTAGTAAGCTGTTGCGACAGCCAATCGCCGCACCGACCAGACCACGACCGGAAGTGAGCGTCGCAAAAAAAAACAGTGCACGAATAAACCCATCCAGAACATGCGAGCACCCGACACAAAGCGCACAAGAAAAACGCAACCGAGATTCAAATGAGCAAAACATGTCTTCACATATGGCGGTGAAACGGCACAGGCGACTTACCAGCTTTCTTCTCGTCAACAGAGAGCAACTTCCAATCTTTTTTCTGGATTTCCTCGAGCTGTCTATGAACAGTAGCCTGTTCGCTCTTGGACATCTTTTCCCATTGCGCCTCGACGTTGGAAAGAGGAATGACAGAAGAGGCCGTTGCCGGAGAGGGCGTTGACGCAGACGCGTGTGCGGTCGTGGCTAGACGACGCACAGAGACTCTAGGACGCGCCAGGCGAATGGCTTGCATTTGAGGGATGAGGACAAAAGACGGGACGGCGAGGGTAGATTGTTGAGTGCAAAGTGGAAATTAGCGGACTACAGAAATATAGAACGTGTGAAAATTCCATCCGAGATCGGCTTCGACCGGGTGCGATTATCGTGGGTTACATACTGTACTTATACTACTTAACCAGTACTAGTACATAGCCCAGCGGTATACTGTATGTACTACAGATGGCACACAACCTCAGAGGCAGCTTTGTCCATGATATCTGCAGTTACTTTTGCAGTCCAATTAATGTTAGCTATTTACTGTGTAGTATGGTATGAGGAGTTGTCCAAAAAGTTTGGGGGGAAAAGAAAGTGTACCTGCCAATGTCAGTTGGAATGCACTGCAAGGTGCGAATGTCCGCTGAGCATGCTAGATCATAAGGTTATAGAATTCACATAGATTTCATCACTCGTCCCTCCCTCATAGTGCAACGTCTATGCTCGCAATCCCACCTTGCATCACTGTCCTTCTCTCGACCTCGGGTATCGAAGTAGTCGTACCTTCGCGAAGGCGCGCTCGCTTCCCCGGTTTTAGGTCGGGTGCTCAGAAGTAGGGTGACTGGGAGGAGAGGGTGCATCTGATGGCAGTGGTGGCAACGGTTGTTCAATAGGAGAATGTGGGTTCTCCATGGGCCCGATCTGCAAATCCCTGAGAGCTGCAAGACCGGCGGGAGGGTGGTGCCAGTCCACGCTGCCCTCGGAACGCGGCTGAGACCCTGAAGACTGACCAATACCAATACTAGACGGCGCAAGCGATGGGTACCGTGAGGCCCTGCCACTTGAACTCGAACCATGGCCTGCATACGACGAGATGGAGCCCGCTGAAGTGACAGAGGCTGAATTGCTCTGTCCAAAAGCAGTGGAAACGAGCAAGGGGAAGTGATCAAGCGCTAATGATGTGGGACGAGAGAGTTTTCCGCGTGAGTGTGCTTTGTCGAGCGACGGAACTGCACCCATTGAAGCTGGACGAGAAGGCAAATGGGCTTGCGGCCCTGGGTGAATCGGGTGCTTCGGCAACCGGGGGAAGCTCGTTTGACAATGCAGGTGTGCGAGCACGTCGTCGAGAGGACTTCCGGCGGCTGATAGACCGGGAACTTGTTTGAGGGGCAGGAGGCTCTGAGGAAAAGGTCGCCGAGTGGTTGGTAGATGCGGAGAGCTGTGAATACTCGGACGCAGGGCTCTCCGGCTCCTCTTCATCCCCGTCGTCCCCTTCAAGAGCCACATCCGGTTGAACCATGTGCGCTGCCCCAGCATCCAGCAGAGCCGTGCGTTCTGCTGTGGCTAGAAGCTTGTCCTCGTCAGTTTGGTCATATGACGAGTCTATGCTTGTGGAGCGGCTCTCCGGATAACTGAGCGAACGTGACAAAGGGAAGGGCTCGGAAACCTGGGCGCGTAGTTTTAACATTCGGTGGATGAACGGAGTAGGGTTTGACTGGATTGATGGCGAAACAGGGGGTTCAAGCTGTGAAGTTGTGCCGTAGGTCTCCGATGGGACCGGATGAGGGCTAGCGCGAGTAGCTTCGTCGGGCGGGTGCAGAGCCTGAGGTGGGGTGCCTGGCCATGAATGTCCAGCTAGCTCAGGCTCGGGTTTACGAGTAGGCGGGACGTTCAGAATGGCTGGTCCGCCTTGATGAGCGACGGTTCCCGAAGTAACAACTTGACTGGTCTCCGCATAATGATCAATCACAGCATCGTAGAAGCTATCTTGGCTGTCTCCTGTACCCGGAATCACCGGTAGATATCGTCCAGGAGATAGAGTATTTCGGCGAACTGTATCTGGGAAGTGAACGTGGGGAGTAGGACTATGTGGTGGCCATGTAACGAGAGACATGAGGGGCTGGGTTGCGGAGGGTTGCCGTGAGTGACGTGGAAACCACGGTTTTTTCGACGGACCAGTACTCTGTAACAAACCTCTCTGGTTAGGAGTCCCTCCGAGGGCTCTGGAGCCTCGGGCATTCCCGCCATGACGTGGGCTGACAATCCATGCAAACTGGCTTTGATATCGTTTGCTGAGGAGATACAACACGACTACTATGAGAATGACACCCCCGATAAGAGTCCCGATGATAATCCCCGCGATCATTCCTGCAGGCAATGTCGAAGAGGCATCACCTGGAGCCTGTGTGCTGGTGGGCGTAACGGTGACCGTGGAAGTAACAGTGACGACTACGACTGCCATTGCGGAAGAAAGCCAGTGGAGACGCTCTGAGTCTGGAGCGCACCTGCCAGGGTGAAATGGTTGGGGGAGAAGGGGGAGAAGAGTACTCGATCGCTTATTCAACGGTACTTAGCACTGCGTGGTATATGGGCTGTGCGGATAACGGTGAACAGTGCCGCGGCTGTGCTGCCGCGCTGGCATGACACTCCGAAGTTCATCTTGCGGGGAATGTTGCCCATCGACATTCTTCCAGGTACCTGCTCCGCACTTCAGATAAGCCTGAAGTTTGAAGGTTCCAAGTTGTAAGTCGTGTAATAGGTTAAGGTTGAAGCGTTGATCTCGGGGCCGAAAGAGTGCAGACTAAATTCGTCCCGCCATTCACAGCGCTCACACTCACGCGTTCCTTCGCTTGGTCCCGTATGTATGTTGCCCGGAGGATGGGCTGCTTCTTGTAATGATGCTGATACTCTCAAGATCTCCGGTCAGGCTCAAGAGCCAGCTCCAACGTCCATAAGTAGACCCACCCAACTGGCAAGCACTGCCATGATCTCGTAACGTCGTTGCTACTACTACTTCTTTCCATCTTGACCGCCGGGATTCCTCTGCAACCAGCGCTCAACGACACTCTGCATCGGACAAGGAGTGGACTCGACATTGCCATCTTCTCTTCTGTACATTTCGGAGCAGCACGCATACAGTCTTCGTAGATCCTCGTCGCACTTGTCTGGAGTGTAGGTGTTACGGGTGAGGCAAGTTTGCAATGCGCACGCTGTCGGATTGCGCGTGGAAACCCCGAGAAGTGATGGTTGTCAGTCCGTGTTTTACGCAACCTGTGTATTGACATACCTTCGTCCTGGCATTGCTGTGGAGGAGCCTGTTTCTCGGAACAGCTAATCAGCGCTTTCTAATAGGTTCCTTGGTATGAGGCATACCATCGCGTCAACTGGTTTCAAGTCAACTTGCCGGGGTAGTCCTTCAAGCTTCAAGTTATGCGATAGAAATCAACAGTTTATCTTGGAGTCGTCTTTTGCCGAGCTTTGTCCTTTTGATTTTCCATTGTGGGTGAAATGATTACGTCAGCGCGTGCACCAGAACGGGACCATGGATTCAAGCCCCCGGGTCACGGTGGGAAACGCCGAGCATTGGGTTACATAATCATCTCGGATAATGGCTCGACTCGGTCCGCGTTCTCGCCCGCGACACCTGAATAATAACCAATGACGGGTGTTGTTACCACGAATTCGAAGAGTCAGTACTTCAGTACAGAGCCCCAAGCAACAAAGTGTAGCGCATGTGCTTATGTACCTACTGTAAAGTATAGTTGTACTGACAATCATAGTAACTTCGCGACGAATACACGAGGAGAGCATTGAACTATGGTAAGAGTCCGTGATGAAAGAGTCCGTTAGAACAATGAAACGAGAGAAAGAAATTACAAGAAAAAAGTTGCGAGGCGAGGCACTAGCGCATTAGCCCTGACCCTCACAAGCGTCAACTAGTCAGTCATGGGGCCGCTGAGCAGAGTCAGTAAGCTACCTACTGAATCCCAATTTGCATAAAAGAGGACGTCCACAGGAATCACAAACGAGGCTCCTCGAGACTCGGCACTCAGACCCCCAACAAAGACTCAACGATACCAATGAAGCGGTCATATTCTGCAATGGGTGCCCACAGCCAGGGGTACTCGATGTACGGAATCTACCAGAAATATACACTCAAGTCACTGCACTAGTCTCGATTTTCGGGACAACAAATGCCTGCAAGAGGTGAAGGTTTGAACTATAGTACACAATTTCGGACAGTTGGTCATGCTGCAAGCGATGTCAATGCAACTGGACTACGAGTTTCTCATCAGGTATCGAGTACTTACGCGCCATATAGACCGTTTAAGGGGTCGGGGCAAGGAGCGCAACAGTGGCGCATGTAGCCATGCATGTGCCTAAACCCGCGTTGCATGCCATGATGGCGGGAGGGGCAGCAACGATGGTCACACCGAAGGTGAACCCCGCGGCAGCATAGCACGAGCCGACGAGAACGTTGCAGCCTGATCAACGAGCAGATTGGAACGAGGGCAGACGAAGCATAAGGAGTGGGACCCACCCGTTTGACATAAGCCATACGCAAGAGGGCCCGCCATGGTCAGCGGGGCAGCAGAAGCTACCAAAGTCAAGGCGGCAAGAGATTTGAAGTTCATGGTGGATGTCAAGTGGGTTGTGGGAGCTGAAGTAGGAAGGTGCGAAAGCGGCTGAGGAGGCTCAGGGCTTGGGTTGGTTTATATACCTGCTTGATCATAGAGTTCCCTTTTGAGCTTGCGTTGATCATTGATATTCTGGGAACTCCGAGTCACCAAAGACTTCTGCGTAGTTATCAAGGTTTGTCAGCATCTGCCGTCATGGAATACAGCATGTGGAACAGCCTCCATTCAAAGAAGACTATCCTAGCTAAAAAGGAACCGATGTTCTATGCAGCCCACTCCTGATTCACGTGCGCGGACCCTCATGGAGTGAAGCATTGCAGGTCTCCTCAGCCAGGGCCCCTGAGGGCCTCGAATGTACCAGGATATGACCACCTTCAAGCTTTAATCCATCGCGGCTGCATCTGAGTTCCTTTCGTGCGCCTCGCGAAACCGAGATACATCACGGTCAGTGACACTTTAGCAACTGCTATCAGGAATGGGCCA
The DNA here is from genome assembly GCA_014904935.1 of Melanogaster broomeanus. Taxonomy (NCBI): domain Eukaryota; kingdom Fungi; phylum Basidiomycota; class Agaricomycetes; order Boletales; family Melanogastraceae; genus Melanogaster; species Melanogaster broomeanus. The sequence goes on along the minus strand of MU123731.1, from coordinate 214,676 downwards.
GGGAACACACTAGATCTGCGCCTCCAAAACTGCTGATCTGTTGCTGTACTTATCTATCCACATACTATCGCTGCTGCTCTGGACCATCAAATTGTTTGGCTTCGCTGAAGACTGCGGTACCAAGGCCATGGATCTGCGCAAGCATCAATATGTGTCAAGGACGAACGTTCAGACAAGACTGTCGAGTACCCAGGTCCCACATCACATCCTACTCAGCCGTCGACGACCGCCACAGAAGATTTGAGGCTCAGCACTTGATTTACTACTCTTGGAGTCTTGGTTGAGAGATCGCAGCAGTATTTCATTTTCGCTAAAAATGTGGTTGACTTCAATTTACATTGTTTGCAGTATAAAGGCTGATACTATGTATACAGGAAAACACGCCTGTAATACCGCTCAAACATATATTTGTTACGCCAAATTCGAACATAAAAACCCCTAGAGCAATCCGCATCCGACCAAGTTACACGCGTACGGGATATATATATACTGCTGTAACTGTACACGACATCTTCCAGCTGTATTTGCTGAATTTGGGTTGGCACTCTCTGTACCGTAAACAGCCGTAATGTGAACTCGAGAGCGTAACTTAAGGCTCGAGTTTCAAGCAGATGCAGCAACACCATCAGTCAAACAAGTGACAAGACACCATCGAGCTTTGGACTGGCCAGCCTGGGATTTAACGAGGATTAATGACAATTATGGCTTAGGATGAGAGTTAGTATCACTGTCGTTGACACTGGCAGGCTCAGAGGCAGGGACGCGTGTAGGCCTCGCGTAGGAAACGTTGTGCCTGCAGGTTTAGGCGCCACTGCTTTCGATCTCTTCACGGTCGACAGCTAAGTACACTTCGTGTGAAGGCCCAGGCAAACTCCATGGCCTTTACAAGTATAATTATATCATCGTCGTGATATAACAGCATTCCAACCAATTCCCCCTTCGAGCATCAATCCAAACAAATCAGCACGCAAAACTAGCACGCGGGCCTCGTGTCGCTTCCTCAACATCTCTTACTGCTACCACCATGGGCAAACGTATAGCTACCCCCCCTCCAGGCGATGATGAACCGCGATATCTAACTGTCGTGTACCCTTACGCCATCAGTGGAAACAGCAACATGGAGTTGCCGAAAGATAGACAAGATTTCGCTCTCTGGGTGGCATCTTGCATCGACAAGGACGCTTTCTTTGCAATTTTTCACAAGCCAAGTGTGAGTTTCTGAACAATATAATGTTCGGCGGCGATGTAACATCGTTGGCTGATGTTGTTGATGTTGCTGTTCTACAGGCACGCAATATGGTTATCATTGAAATCAACAGAGATTTTCCGCATTTTGATCGCATTCTTGGGGAACATCGCTGGTCCGAGTTCCTCCAGAAGCCAACTCAAGAGGAGAAGGAGCGCGTTACCCGCGTGTTCTATTGCACCTACAGCACGGGGAGGATTGTCCAAAAAAATGGTAAGTTTTAGATTGTTGCGTGTTCTGTGTGCAGTCGATGGCTATGCTACACGTAGTTTTGCTTCCTACGCCACCTTGTATGCGCCACACAATCCGAGTTCTATAACTGAATATTGTTTTTCAGGCTGGAAGCGCATCGACGTGGAGGAGAACCTGGTTCAAGGCTTGGTCTCCGAATAACAAGTGAGGACAAAGCGCCACCTCTTCTGATAGATCGATCCTTTTTACTATCGACCAATTTGAAATCTTATACTGATGGATCCTTTTAGGCTCATCAAGTACCCCTACCCCGCAACTCACTTTTGCGATGTGCCGGTTGAGGACCGGACGAACCATCCTTTGTGCAGGCCCCTCCCAGGCGCCGTGCTATCTCCTCCCTCCGAACGGATTGTCGCTCCTCAGCCTGGTCGGTGGACAGTTCTTCTATCTGGCTCCGGAAATCTGACAGGTCCTTCTCATAGTCGTCGGATCTGCTGCGTGGATTGAAACAAGGCAAGACGGACAACCCTCGCCCCCGCCCGCCACGGCGCCGGGTAAATCAAATGGAAAGCCGGCCAAAGGTGCTCCTAAGGCGCAAGGTACCTCAACCAAGCTGAACCCTACAGCGAACGGAAGTGTAAAGAAGATCGTCAACATTCCTCAAGGACCTCCAACCGGCGTCAGAATGCCAGCTGTCGGTGGCGGACCCGTTACAGTGAAGTCGAGCAACGTCTGTAAGTCAGGCATTGTCTTTGCCAGCTTACCCTAAGGTTGTCTGTGTTTCGCAGGGCTCAACACTCGTGGCTCTACCAACTCGCCGCCCCACTCGCTAGTGAACTGGGACAACTCTCCGTCCGTCTCTGGATGGGACAGCCCATCGGCATCATCGCCTGCGCCATCTGTTGACCGAGCGCCTGCAGCTCCTCCCGGCCTTCCAGCCCGAAAGAGTGCATGGGGCAATGCCACCACTTCATCCCCCCTGCACCCCCCTGGCCTCCCAGTTCCCGGCGGAAGACCTAGCTCCACGAACGGCGGCGCACCCTCTGTGCCTGACCGCGTCACCAATGCTAGCGTGGCTAGCTGGGCTCGACCAGCTGCCTCCACTTCCAGCCCTGATTCCGAATCCGGACCTGATCTCACCACATGCACCACCGACACAACCGACAGCGACAATCCCTACAAAGTTTCATGTCCAGTTCTCCGAGTCCATGGAGGAGGAATTTCACGGAATGAAGATCAGAGAAATGGAGGACGATGACGACCTTTTAGAGATCGACTCTATCGCACCCGGTACCTGGGATGGTCCCCAAGCGTGGCAGACCACTCCATCGGCCTGGGATGACAACGTTGAACAAGACGCGGAATCACTTTGGAAGAAGGACCAAGAACCCGAGACGCCGCTTTTATGCGACGCGCATGGCATCATCTGCAAGAAAGGTATCTGTGCCGTGTACGCCAAACAGGTTAACAAGGAGAAGAGAGCCAAAGAAGCAGAGGAGAGGAGGAAGGAAGCTGCTGCGAAAAAGGGCAAGAAGGGCCCTCGCACTGCTCGTGATAAACTCGCTAACGGGGGCGGTCCACTTGCTGGGAACGCGGCGCAGAACCAGAATGCCTTCCGCGGTCCCGGCGCTCCGGTCAAGACGAACTGGCGCGGAGCTCCTCGCGCGATCGTATCTGCAGACGTTATCGAGAAACGGGAAGCAGTGAAAGCCGAGTCCGTTGACGGATGGGGTAACTCTGATGCTGACGACGAACCCAACGTAGCTGTGGCTACTGACGTCACCTCGGATGGCGCGTCTAATGCCAGCTGGGGCGAGGTCAGCTACAATCCCTGGGCCACTGCGGCTCAGCCGGCCAAAAAGGCCAATGGCGCGGCCGGCAAGAAGCAGTTCCAGAAGAAACCAGCCCAAACAAAGATCTCTTCGAGCTGGGCTGATCAGGTGGATGCTGCGAGCACGGCTAATGGAGAAGGGGGTTTCTCGGTCGTGCAGAAACGCGGCGGACGTGGTTCCAAAGCTGGGTCGTCTACAAGCGGGTGGGGTGGAGGTAGGGGTGGAGGTGGAGGTGGAGGTGCCAGCAATGCCGCGAAGTCGTCTACAAGTGGATGGGGTACCGTCAGCGACATGCGTTGGTAAGAAGCATCCCATGGAGATGTTGTGTGTTCCCCCCTGTTTCTTCTCTCAAATGTGTGTTCGCATCACTTGTACTACTACCTCGTATTCCTGTCTGTACTAGGTTATCTGCAGTTTGTACCAAATGTCGATTCTCTTGGTGATCCGTAAACGTGCATTCAAGTTGAATTTACTCAATTAAGTAGCCATACATGCATGGGAGGTTGACCGGTCAGCCGCAGTGAATCCCGGCTCAGCGGCCCAGTCCACTCCGTTCTCCAGCCTGGACTTCCCCAGACCGTCTTCTACTGTCCACGGCACTCTCTCTTCCTAGTGCCCGATTGTCCCTCCCGTTGGTTCGGACGCTGCACCTCTAATTGCAAAAAGCGAAGATGTCTGCATTGTATGTTGCCCTACTGTATTCCTCGGCTCACTTCGTTTACTTGATCGCCCGCGTCGAATAGGTCTATCAACCCCCCTCCAGATCTCACCATTAAGATCATCGTTCCCTCCTCGCTGGCACGCAGAATCAAGGTCGTAATTCTGAATGAAGACGGTGTGGAGGTTAATTCGGATAACATTCAATCTGACGGTGAGCTAGAGTTGACCGGTCCTTGCGCCATGGCTCAGCTCGACACGATGGAGGCGAGCCAGCTTTTGCGCGAGGACCGCGGCAACTTGTCGACGACGGCATCCGTGGGCGGTGACCCCACGACCAAAGTTCCATTCCCCCAGCTCGTGGATCTCAAAGTCAGAGCGCTCCTCAACAAGCTCACTGTGAAGAAATTCGACACCATCTCCGCCCAGATCATTTCCTGGGCAAACAAGAGTGAAAATGAAAGGGATGCGCGGACGCTCATTCAAGTCACCGCACTCGTGTTCGAGAAGGCGACAGATGAGGCCGCGTGCAGTGAAATCTACGCGCGGTTGTGCCGGAAGATGATGGAGATGATCAGTCCCGAGGTTCAAGATGACGATATCTGGAATGCGGAGGGAGAGCCTATTGCTGGTGGCCAGCTCTTTAGGAAGTACCTCCTCAACCGCTGTCAAGATGACTTCGAGCGTGGCTGGGTAACCAAAGAGGCGACGACGGCAGCGGCCGCTGCCAAAGCTCCAATGACCAGACAATCAAAGCTGCCAACGAGAAGATGGGAGAGAAGTGGGAAGAGAGCGAGCGATGCTCGGACGAATACTACGCTACCCAGAAGACGAAGCGTCATAGACCCAGCCTCGTCAAGTTCATGGGTGAGCTGTTCAAGGTCCAGATGCTCACGGAGCGTGTCATGCACCAGTGTGTCAAGAAGCTCCTGAACATTGCCGAGAACCCCGAGGAGGAAGTGATTGAGAGCTTGTGCCAGCTGCTGAAGACGGTGCGGTCAACTGCTTGACGTACCCAAGGCACGGGCACATCTGGACGTGTACTTCTGGCGGATGAAGGAACTCCGCAAGAGCCCCAATGTCAGTCCCGTATGCAATCTATGCTTCAGGTGATTATTGGTCTTGTGTCTATTTTTTGAACTGTTACCGACTTACTCTTCCCCGCTAGGATGTGATTGAGTTGCGTGATCGAGGATGGATGGTCCGTGGCGGTGTTCGCAATGCAGGGTCTGGATCCCACGGCTGGACTACGGCTGGAAGTTCGATCCCCAGACCTCCACCAAAGGCTGGAGACCTGTCTCAATTCGGTAGAGTCACCAAACTCGCACCTATGATTATGGGTCCCAGCAACGTGTTCGCCGGGAAGAAAGACAACAAGCGTGAACTCATTGTCTGGAACGAACTCGAGTTTGAACATGTTCTCCATGCTCAGCCAGAACCCTGAACTTACTGCGAACACCGCCGCCAAAGCAAGCCGACCTCCTGGGCAACGGAGGAAGCTGCAGCTCTTGCCTCGCACGTGGCCTAGCTGCTGCCGAAGGGACAGCTCCCCCTGTTCCGAGGAAGAACCCGAGACACCTGTCCAGATGTCGGAAGCCGATGTCAAGAAGAAGATTGACGAGGACGTGAAGGAGTTCTTTGCTATCCATAACTTGGAGAAGCGGACGTCTACTTCACGAACCTGATAGAGGAACACCAGCTTCCTTCTGGTGGACAAGCTAGGTGGCTTCGGCTCTGGAGAGCAAGGAGGCCGATGCTATTCTCGTTGGTGAATTTTTTGCGCAAGCAGCATCGAAGGGCCAGTGCTCTGCCGAGATGTTCGAAGCTGGCTTTTTACCATTGGCCGAGTTCTTGGACGACATTGCCATTGACGCCCCGAACGCATTCAAGTTCATGGCAGTCATGCTGAAAGGTGCAGGGTTCGACAAAGACGAGGAAAGACTGGGCCGGATTGCTGGCAAATCGATGGACAGCGACAAGCTGCTTCAGCTTGTGTGGTCGTGATGAACACCTTCCTCGTACTCATTTCACTTCATATCTCCTTGACACGCGTCGCACATCTTCTGGGCCCGACATGACATACCTTTGCAAAGCTGAGTCATGAAGATCCTCGCTCTGTATATTCTATTCACCTGTTTCGTACGTCGAATGTGTGTATCACGCATGTAATACTACTTCGTATTCCTGTCTGTACCGATACCGAACTGTCTGGTGATTTGGTTTCTCTAAGTATCTCGCGGTTTGTACCAATGTCCCAGTTTCGACGAATCCAGTGCGTCGAATTGAACCATGCACATATGTCAGAGGTGGTCTCCCTTGGTCCAGATTATACCTCTCTCCCAACCCCGTCCTCCAGCCTGAACCTCCTCAGACCAGTCTTCCGTTGTCCATGGCACTTCCTCTTCCCAATGGCTGATAACCACGACCGCCTGATCGGCTCCAACACCACCCTCTCGGAGATAACGCCTCGCAGCGCGAACCATACCATCATCCATTCCAGCCCATACTTCATCCAGAAGCACGAGCTGTGGACGACTGACAAGTGCACGCATAAGCAGCACAATGCTCTGCTCCCCTGGGGAGAGATCCACGAATTCACGCCTGGAGAACGCGTCGTCGACTTCTGTTAGCTCGACATTGCCTGCGCTCGGCCTGGGTCGTGCATTAGATGGGTCGGCAGCCCACGAGCTCGGTCCGAGTCCGCGGAGGACCTCGAGGACGCGGTTGACTCGCCATTGTCTGACATCGTCTGTCAGACCACCATCCAAGCCAGCACCGACGCCACTTTTGCCGCCTGGAACAAAACCGCCATCGAAGCCCGTGCCGACGACTTCCCAGACCGTGCTCCGAGCACGCCGGGGATACGCGTTCGCCAGCTCGGGGGAGACGACACCGATGAGCGATCGGAGGTGGGGAGTAGATATCCGTTGGCGCGGCCGAGAAAAGAGCTCGAGATGGGATTCGCCTCGTTGTGTGTACGACTGTGGATGATCGCCTGTAACGACAGACAGAAGAGTCGTTTTGCCGGATCCTGCAGGTGATATTTTTAACGGGAATCGTTAACACTGTGACTAAGTTCATACCGTTGGCGCCTTGGAGATGCCAGCGCTGGCCTTCGCGAATAGTCCAATTTATTGATTTAAACACCTATACAACGTAAGACAGGTCGTCAAGACGGGCAGTCAAAATATACCTCACGAGGGCCATATGCGACCTTGACATTGTTCAAGAGGACGACTGCCTTTCCGTCGTCGTCGTCGTCACCTTTTGTTGCTGGAGTTTCCAAGGTTGTTGATCGAGCTCTGAGTTCTTTTGCCTCGCGAATGGCATGTTCAGCAAGAATCTCTTCCTTAGGACCGGTGAGGACTCTGCCATCATGAACCAATGCAAGATGTGTGATCCACTCTGGTACAGGATCCTGCATTCTCAGGCCCATGATGATCCTGGGACTACGGGCTTCATGGAGGGATCGGAGAACGGACAGCAACGTTGGCCTCTTGTTGGCGTCAAGACCAGCTGCGAGGTGCACATCAGCTCGGTGGCAGGTTCTCAAGGACCGGGACTCACTCAATGGCTCATCGAGCAGCAGAAGCTGTGGTTGCGAAAGTATCGCTTTTATGATGCGTGCTCGACGTGTCTGCCCATTGGACAATGCGACCAGAGGTAGGTCCAGCAGCGATGACAGACCTAGCCTGGCAGTCAGGTCTTCAAAGATGTCTTTCTTGACCTTCTCAGCAGCGAGTTCTTCCAGCGTCTTTATTATCGCTTGCCCTTTGGGTCGAAGGTTCAAGAAATCGTGCTCCCCGAACACACTGTCTCTGAGCGTGACACGGTCCTCCTCTCTGACCGCGCCATAGCGAGCAGTGTAATCATAAAATGCACCGCCCGCTGAATTAGGTCGATGGGCGAAAGATACCAGAGCAATAGCGGTATGCAAATCTCCAGGTAGATCGGCTAGGAACGGGAATAGACCGCCGGGCGGTGGAGATGGAGGAGCAATCCTCAGGTTTCCGCGCAACGTCTATGGTCCCTCGTTGTGAACACCATTCCCCAACATTAGGGTCGCGTACAGTACCTGTAGGAGAGTAGTCTTTTGGTTGGATCCACTGCCTATGACTGCCCAGTTTTCGCCTTCTCTAACGGTCCAGCTAACGTCACGGAATACGGGTGCAGCAATCGTGGAATCTCCGAATCGATATATGTTGGAATTCGATATATGCACGACCACCTCTGAGCTGGTACTTGACTGGGGCACGCGCCTGGTGGCTGGTGGACGCAGTGGTGGCATTGATACTAGTCACAGTAATGCTGCATGAGGACGACCAACGACCGTCAATGTTTGGAAAAGACGTAGATGCGAAAAGGGACCCTTCTCGCACCCTCGACGTTGCATGGAGTATCACCGTCTTCCGGCGAGCACCTCTTCAAGTTGCCAATTTGACCAATTGGAAAGCCTCGACTGTAACATGAAAACTTCAACGCGGTTCCGTCAGACTCGGATGAGACCGAATCGAAAATAACGCTCGGACTCTGACAGTGACACCAAAAAAAAAAACTTCCCCACACTCGATGTATTTATCATGGAGCGTTGTTCAAGATATACAAACACAGTACAGTACTATTGTACCACAGTCTGACACCTGACCATCAACTTACGTGCTTCCTAGAATTGACTCGCTGCAAGTCATATGTCCTGCACATCCAGTGCTTCTTAGCGATCCTAGAACTGTAAAGTCCCCTCCAAGATAATGCGATCTTCACCTCAAGTTAAGACGCGACTCAACATCCAGCTTAGCATATCTTCACGACCATCTCATATCAACTGCGATATCTACATAATATCTATGCCATGAAGCCAAGGCACGAGATGGCCTATAAGCAAAGAAGCCAATGACTGGCTTCACGCCGATACGGGCAACCTTGACGTGTGCGGGGCGGACTCACTCCTCTTCGATGTGCCCTAGGTCTCAGCTCGTCAAATGTCACTTGCATAGAGCTCGGTTATATTCCATTCACGTCCTCGAGTAACCATCGAGCTGCTTTCTCTGAATCGTGGCTAACGGCGTTATGGAGCGCCTCGCGGAAAGAAGCAGAGCGCATGCTTGTGGTACTGTACTCACATGCAACATTCTATAAGGGTGGTTACTGACGTGAATACAAACGCCTCTTCACAGGTTATTGCGGTGACAGGTGCTGACTGTCACAGTGAACCAATTAACTTGACTGGTACCATGTCGGTATTGAATTAACTGCTAATTCCGCCAAGACAACCCGGGAGTCGTAAACCGTTTGACAGCAACTAACACTCTTCCGTATAGGTAGTTGAACTAGGCGCTAAGTCAGCTCCTGATCACCGCCAACATACAAATCTCTTCACGCACGATGCACTCCTCAAACAGTACACTGGAGTTTATGATACTCTGGTACACCATCTGTGCCACTATTTGAGGGAGATGGACGGCGGGTGCGCTGTCTACTGCCCCTTGTATGACCTGTTCGTTTCCGCGTTGGGTCATTCACACTTGTTTCTGTGCTTTTAAAACGCGTGGCTTCTCCGACATACGCCGCCCTGCGACCCGCAACGACATCAACAACGTGACTGGATTTGCTGATTTATGATCTTACCTTGTTGACAAGAGCTGTAACAGCTGGGCGTCGATGCTGTCAAGTGCATCCCGGACATCATCGAGCGAGGAGCAACATGTCGTTCCGTTTGGATATTGAATAGTTGGTTGACCCCACGGTATCGTCCTGGTGTCATTTGACACAGGAACCGGTGGTAAGGGAATATAATAGCACATGTCTGTGAGGCTCCGAGCGGCGAGGCACGGACCACATTGTGCAAGAACAAGAAATTGACGAGCAAAGTGAGAGCGAAAAACATCGCGGGCAAGTTTGGTAATTCCCCCCGGTCTCTGCAATTTATGGGTCAGAGCGCCACTTCATGCACATGGGATCCGACGGATTTGATGCGATAAATCGAGCCAATTCATGGGGTTTTTCGCGTCTGCAGGAACAGTGTGCCGTAACGCCTCTTATTGTAATCGTGGCAGCGCACTACGCATTTAGAACAAATTCGTTGGAAGGACGTGGAATCCCTTCGCAGTGAATGTCAAAATTGCGAACCTCTGACACCATTAGTACTTCGTGGCAGGAATATGAGTCTTAACGGCTGTCCTGGACTGGGAATTAGGCAAGGAGGGTTACGCAGTGTCATCAACAAATAATTGATGTTATGTACTTCCATACTTTGTTGGATCGTTACTGTATGTAGAATTATGTAATGGTAGAATACAACCGTTGTCAACATCGATATGTACTGGGCAAAACTACAATCTGTTCGTGGCTGTCACCCGACTTCGACCGTGCCTAATCGCGGCCAACGAGGGGGTACCGTTTTCGTTGGATATCGGGGTCACAATGCCAGACTCGACTTTAGTACAACATGTCCAGATAAGATACAAACGACGACGATCAAATAGAGAAAGAGATTCCTGCGTCGAAAAGAGCTGCATTTGCCTTCGTCACCACTGCCCACTCGGGCAGGAACTGTAAAACTTCCTCCAGAGACGGGATCTTGCCTCCAGTTCGTCCTCCTCCCACAGTAGCACTCTCGTACTCGGCCCAACCGCAGGTAATACTTCCTTTGGTGTCTCCCTCCGAAGTATCTCCGTCCTTCCACTCAACTTCTACTTCAAACACTTTCCCAAAGTCACGACTCCACAGTCGGATCTGCTGCAATCCTTTCTCGGGTATTTCATACCCTTCTTGAAGCCCCTTCTCCCCATCTCCGATAACCATGAACTTGGAAATGCGCTGGTCTGCAAGCTGGACAGTGCAGCTCCTCGAGTTGAGGCCCCGGACGGTGATACGTGCGCTGTTAGATCCGGTGCGAACGACGGACGACGAGACCCATGGCTTCTCAATTTCCGAGGAATTGACTTTCCTTCCTCCAGGTGAGGGCACCATTTCATCGCCGACTTCCCATGAGCAAGTCTGCAGACCAGGTTTATCCGGGGCATCGTAACACTCCACGGATTTGCCAAACGCAGATGGGAGCTCCGTGAGGATATGGCTTGCCAAGAATTGCTTTGGTCCGGTAAGAGTAGTTACGACGACGTTCGATTTCTGTCCCCGAAGTGCTGAGATCGACGCTCTGGGCGAAATACACTTTGAGAGGCGATTTCTGTGAGAATGGGAATACAACCCAGGCATACACAGTCGAGAGCACAAATATAGCCAGGACGATAAAAGTGAGCAATCGGATGAGCGTTGATACTGAAGGGAGCTAGGGGCAAAATGATGAATAGTGCTAAGATGGAGACGGATCATGATAGGCTAATAACCAAACAAAGTCATGTTACTAAACATGGCAGGAAGACGTTTGGAGCTAAACTTACTGGAGACAGGATCATTTCCATCTGTGAGAGTCTGACCCACTGCGCCTAGTACCATGATCGCAATATGGAGGACCAGGATGACGGGTACAGGTACCACGAGAAGCAGCTGTAATATCCACCAGCCAATGGCCCCCTGTTCTCCTTCCGCGGGCCTGGGTGGTAGCGAGCGCTCTCGCCGAACGAGAGGAGTGATTTCCGTAGGTTGAGGATCTTGCAACAATTCTGGATGTTTGCTGCCCATTTGTGTGCTCGTTGGTGCTGACAGCCTCGTATCGGATACCTCCCACGTATCTCTGACCCTCGGGCTCGGTCCCGTTTTCTGGCTCGAACCCACGAGCGCTCGTCATCCCTTCGACGTAAGCCACGATGCTTCCAAGGAGGACACCAGCATTCCAGGCCGTGATCCAGTAGCTGCTGCCTATTTCGATCTTGCGCAGCACGACTGTGGAGAAGACGAGCAGTAACCAAGTGAAGACGTAGGTCTGCAAAAGAATTGAGTGCTTCTGCAATTCTGGGGCAGGTACGATGCCATGCTTATTGAGAGGGAAGGCAAGCACTAGTACTGTTGTTAGATAGGCTAACGTCAACACGGAAATGAGCACGAGTAACGGGTGGGAATGAAGGATCTATTCGCTTCGCATTAGGCGTGCGATCGAAGAGAAGCGGACGATGCACTCACGAAGGGATTTATGTTGACATATCCCACAATTAGAGCTGCCTGTAGACCAACCGTGACGACAAGCGCCGCCCAGAACTTTGCTAGGTCCCAGAGTCCAGTTCCGACCTTCTTCAATGCTGACAGGGTTCGTTCGCTCATTGTCTCGTTCCGATGATTAACATTTGCACCGGCACGTGAGCGATGCCGGTGGCGAATACCCCGACCAAGTCGGACGATGTGCTTCGAATACGCGAGGAGTACAAGAACGATGGGCCCAGCTGTCAACAGAAACCACAGTTCGTGACAAACAACGTTTCAAGAGAGAAAACCACCAAGGCGGCACCAAACACTGCTCCAGGTCATCAGAATCTGGATATACAGACGGGGATTCTGAGATGCTTACGGTCAAAGTAAACGGGTTTATCTTGTTGGCCAAGAGGTTGGGTGTGCATTGCATCGTCGTTTGCAAGCGCCAGGACTGGCTCCGCGAGTGCCTTCCATCATCGCCCAGAGGGCCCTTTTACCACCTTCCATCCCAGGAATCGAGTCGTACTTCGTGTGATAACGACTCCGACCCCTGTAGAAGGCGAAATCGAGTCCGTGTAGCCCTGCTTGTTCATATACCGAGTAATCGGTTCCGGAGCGTATGACCCCACGAGCGAAAGCTTCTGCAAACAGCACGTTCGCATGTGGGTGCGGTACATGATCGCCGGTCCACGAGTAGAGTGGAGCAGTTGCTGTGGCCCTGAACATGACTGGTCGACTGTATGAGGAAATCAGCCGCAATATTCTAGCATGAGGACTGTGGTCAGACGTACCCTCCCGCAGCAGCGCCTTCAAGGTTAAGGAATACATCACTTATATTTGCCCAAGGGTGCTCCATGAAGCTGTATGAGACGCATTAATGTCCTCTCTCTAAAGCGAATAAGCAAGTTAAGTCATACGCATGAGCCCCGTTGAGACCATCCTCCTCGCCGTTATTGATATTGAATATGACGGTCCTCCTCGGCCTGTACTTTCGCGAAGTACTCCACCATCTGCATTAACGTGACGACTCCCATCGAATCATCAGTTGTGCCAGAAGCAGTGGAAACAGAATCAAAGTGAGCGGAGAGTAGGAAGCCTCCAGCCTCGTCGGAAATCAGGGTCGGTGCCTTCTACTCTGACGAGGATGTTGTTGCCTTCGTAGTATACTGCATATGGCTTCGTGGAAAGAAGACCAGTAGCCCACGATGCGATTGGAAACCAAGTCGTCGTGGATCGTAACATGCGGATACTGGAGAGGCAACATCCCCGAGGCGGTCACGGATATATTCACGAACTAGGTCGTTAGCATGAGAATTGAAAGGGTGAGGCCTGGCAGACACCTTGCAGCACAGCATCAGCGAACATGACATTCGACGAGGTAATGGGGAGCCTTACTTGGTGAAGGTCTAACCAAGCCTGGTCCAAGGCAAGTCCTCGGGTGTTCTTCGGTACTGCAGGGAGATTGTCGGTGACGAGCACAGTGCTGAATATTGCAGCGTAGATGAGCACCAACAAGACTGTTGTTGGTATGGTATTGAAGGCCAGGACGGCGGCTACTCGGTCACGAATGCTCATGGCTGAGCGTCGTCACAACTGAAGTCTTTGAAGAAGATGGCACTCAAAATTCCTGTACTAGTGATGATTGTACGGTACTTATGGGTCGCCAGAGGTGGTGTGGTGGGTTACAAGACTGTTAGAGCAAGACTGGCATGATATTTACATTTCCCTAATGGGAACTCATGCATCATGATGCATGATGTACCGTGACGTGATGTTGATCAAGCACGTGACGCTTGTCTGTGCCAGGCGTAGATGTAGATGTTTCTGGAAACAAATATCATTATATCACCTTCCCCATATGCACTGCCCCCAGGTCCTCCATCGCTCCCCGTTGTGTCTCTGATGACGGCCGCCGAATCTGTGCCGCCAAACACCCTGCTGATATAACCTTATGGTTTGCGATGTCGACTATTCTCGCGCTATTCAAGTTATCACTAGCCATAGATGAGGACGGGAGAGAAGTGCCCTTCGAACCTGAATGGGCTTCCTGGAATCGCGACGTGCGTCTTTCCGCGGAGCATTTACACTTCGATATATCCGGATATCCGATTATGACGATGCGTAGGCACCCGCACCCGTTCCCTTGTAGTATCGTGCCGAGGATCCCAGGAATGGATGCCAGCAAGCTAAAGGAAATGACCAGCACGAGCGCTGGAGAGAGGATCGGTGCAGGTATGGTCCCGCCCTTGCACATCGTCCGTTGCCTTGATGTCATGTCGACAGATAATGAATGTGTACAATGAGGACAGAACTAAGACCAAGGAGACTTCATAGGATAGGCGATGTGCTTGACACTGTTGCATCTAATCCTAACAATCACAAACGAATTTGTTGATATCCGAAGACTGTTTGCAAAAATGTCGCTCCACTGATGTCGGATATCCCTTCAGACAACACACCTTCCAGTTGAAGTAAAACGACTTCCATGGATGCTTGATGCCCACGCAAATGTCAACAACAGCCAAGTGAGTCATATCGACGTAGTTGACACCATTGAGTATTACAATCACGGGCAATTTTCTCTTATGGGCCCACTGTTTGGAAATGTCACTCCCCATATCTCTCTTCGCCTAACATACCTCCCATGGAAAACCAGTTTCCATACATTGTCGAAGCTTGTTTGCATCGACCTTGGTCCAACGAGCACAACGACCGTTGTCGGAAACTGGTCAAACAGGGACCTGGTCGAAAAAATAGTGGTATTCACCAAATAGGATTCCAGGTGGTATCGGCATACTGCAACGCATATACGCCATCAGGTATAGGCTAGAGCGCGGGTATACTCATAGACGTGATGTTAACCAGCACTATCGCCAGACCCATGGCTCCGTGGACACGACGTAGAAGAAGGGGGTGCTCGTTTGCATCTGGCGAATTGAACCATTCTGATTGCTGCGGCCGCAGGTGGTATCAGTGATGGTCCGGGTAGTGTTGTATGGTGCATGCTCGTACGAACGATAGCTTCATTCCGAGTCAGGAAGGTGGATTCGAAAACCTAAGGTGCTGCGGTCGTGCTGTCGCGGTGACCATAAACCTCCCCAGCCTAATACCTCTTGTTAATACCACGCCAGTCATTTCAAGAGCGCAACAGCACTCGCCTTTCATCTAAAGCTTCACAAAGGCGCCAAACTCCTTCCAACGCACGATCAACAGACTCAAAATAGAGCGCGTCCAATAAGACCTGACAATGCATGCACATGATCAGCACAAATCCTGGAGCCATCCCCCAAAGACGAGCAAAAAAAACGAAGGAAAGCTAACTAAGGTTTCAAATGCGCCTTATAGGCCGGCCGCTTAGAGCCTGTACGGAAACCACAGGACGGCCAACTTGGAGGTTTGGTCTTGTTTTGCCAGTGGCTGGACTACCGTCGGAGTTTAATCCCACCCACACTCCGACACAGTAGATAGATCATCTTATCAGTAGTCAGTAGTCCACGCCTTGTTTCACAATACGATGGAGCCCCTTCGCCAAGAGATGCGCAGTATATTCCTCCAACACATTCTGAACCTTCTGCACATCATTCTCAATATTGTGGCCGAAGTGATGGAGGGAGATGTCCGAAAGGATCCTACTCCATACCACACTTCTATTCTTTCTGGGCAACAATGGGTCATGGAACTCCTCCATGGACATCCAGAGCGCATCCGCTGTGAACTTGGCATGCACCGAGAAGTCTTCATCCAGCTCATTGCCGAGCTCCGGGAGCTCGGACATACCAACTCAAAATTTGTATCCCTCGAGGAGCAACTAGCTATTTTCCTGTATACTTCTGTAACTGGCCTGACCATCAGGCACGTAGGAGAGCGATTCCAACGATCAAATAATACTATTTCTCGGTAGGGAATGTCAAGACTGACTATCCTGTTATAACTAGCTGGGTCTGATCATTGTGTATATAGCTACTTTCACAAAATGTTAGAGATTCTTTCAAGCCAGCCGCTATACTCCAGATATGTGCAACTTCCCACCGGAGAACTTGTCTCCCCCAAAATCAGGAATAATCCGAAGTTTTGGCCGTATTTCAAGAATGCAATCGGCGCAATTGACGGTAGCCATATCCATGCCGCCCCCCCTGCATACCTGCGTCCAAATTACCGGAACCGCAAAGGCTTTGTATCGCAGAACTGTCTTTTTGTCTGTGATTTTGATCTAAAGTTTACATACGCCCTCACCGGCTGGGAGGGATCAGCAACTGATGCTCGTATCTATGAAGACTCAAGGTCCAAAGGCCTCCGCATCCCCAACGGCAAATATCTTCTTGCAGACGCTGGATTCCCCATGCGCCGTGAACTACTTGTGCCATATCGGGGTATTCGTTACCATCTTGCAGAGTGGGGGCGCGCAAAGAGAAGGTATGACATTCACAACATATTTTCTGGTCAAATGGCAAACTGATCACGATATGTACTAGACCTACTAATAAAGAGGAGTTATTCAACCTGCGTCATGCCTCTGCAAGAAATGTCATTGAACGCATCTTCGGCGTCTTGAAACGACGATTCCGTATCCTTCTATTAGCGCCGGAGTACTCTCTTGATGTCCAAGCACGCATTCCCGCTGCATTGTGCACAATCCACAACTTCATCCTCGTCCATGATCCACTGGAAGGCGACTTACCTCAAGCCCCAGTGGTGGTTGCCAGAGACGGCCATCATCTTGATGTAGCAGCGGCTGGAGTTGGACCCAGAGTGGACATGGCACACAGTGATGCAAGTCGCATTGTGCATGATGACATCGCACAAGCAATGTGGTTGGATTATCAGGACGTCTTAGCTGACCGTCGTGCAGCCGGAGAGGATTCAGATGATGAATCATTTGACTTGGAGGATGATGCTGAGCTCGACGACGACGGCATGGTATGACTTCGATAGCATGTATTGTAGTACATCATGTACTACTAGCAGACAACAACAGCAATGTTCGGGATAGGCATATATGGGAGGGATTGTGAACATGGTACAAAACACAAAACGACAACAACAAAGTAGCAAACAAGAACATTCTGAGCGGAAAGTGGTACCATCAGTCACCTCCAGCCGACCCTTTGCTTGCATCGTACCTGTCCTTGATGAAGGAGCGACGTAACTCCATCGGTGTGTCTGGAATGGACGTATAGATGGCAGCGATACTGGCGTTGCTAGAGAAACACCCAAGCATGAAACCGCGGTGCTCGGCAGGTAATCCTGGGTCTATAAAAAGCGCCTCTGTAGCCTTTTGAATGACGAGCATCGGATCCACAAACGATGATTTCATCGTTTCAGTGAGATGGATGATTGATCCCTGTACACCCACAAGGGCGACAGCGGGCGACATCTTTTGACCTTTTTGCCCTTTGACATCGCTACCGGCTGATGTTCGGCTGCGCTTGCTGGAAGCACGATAGGAAGTTGAAGCTGTAGAGACGGGGGGACGAGACGATGAAGTGAGAACATTGTTAGATGTCATGGAAGAGCCGCCATCGTCAGGGGACATAGTGGAGAAGGAGCGTTTGGTCGAAGGAAGGTTCACGTTACTCGGGGGGGATTGTATTTGAATGGATGGCGGCAGTCCACCTGGAGGCTGCATGGACCAGGTGCATCAGCCAATCACATGAAAGCCGCTGAAAACGGAACATAAAATTGTACTCACCATGTCACTGGTGGGTGATGGATGAATGCTGGAGCCCTGGGTAGCATCAGTGGACATGATCACGGAAACTACATCTAGGTCATCATCAGCTGCATTGAAGCTGCTTGGTGCCACAGTTGAAGTATTGGCATTGAAGGCCAACCTGCCCGTTGCACCGCCGGATGGAAATATATCATGGATTTTTTCGTAGTGCTCCCAACCACCGTTACGAAAGGGCTTTATTGCTGCATTTCCCTGACAATGGAGTGAGTAGATTGGAATTGCCAGTAGTGATGGCGTGGTCACAGACCTTTTGCACAACATGATCCTTCCACACCTGTGCCGCATCTGCTCCTTGGATATCTGCACCACGCTCATTGTCCCAATGGACCCCCGACCGGTTTCGATAGACCTCAATTGCATTGTATATAGCTTTGAGCTGTGTATGACTGAGTACATGTACATGTAAAAATAAATTAAGACGGTGACATACCGCAGCCCACTTGGTTGCAACCATCTTCCCAGTCTTGACACCACCACCACCATTGTAAAGATGGCCGACAGCAGTGGCAGCAGCATTGTACGTGATCTCCTTGAAGTTTCCAGCCTCGCCACATTCAGCACGATGTTCATGCAAGTAATTGACGAGTGCAGTGACCTCGACAGGGGTCCACTTGGCTTTTGCAGAAGAACCCTCGGGAGCTTCAGACATGAGAGCAGCAGTATAAAGTCCAAAGTTCCGTGTCAAGTCAAACAAGGCCCACCAGACGTGTCGACGATCTGTGCTAGTGAGATAAGGATCAGCGGAGGCAGGCATAATGTTAGGGTTCAAAGAAAGTTCACTTCACACTCCGAAACCACGGCCAGCTGCAAGCCGAGAATTCCAGCCACTGGCAAAACAAGACCAAACCTCCAAGTTGGCCGTCCTGTGGTTTCCGTACAGGCTCTTACTGTCTATTTCAGGCAACTTGGCCACGTGGGAAAATTGCAAAAAAGTAGGCCTCACCTCGGTCTGACCATAGCTCCTCAGTATGACATCGGAGTTCAATGAAACAGATATCATTCGACTCGCGTGAGCCCATAGAATCCATACCGAACCGTCCGATGTCAAAAATCGATTTTTTTTTTTTTGGAATATTGGGAGGCCTCGGAATTTACTACTTGCTCGAATACAAGACACAAGTCGCCCTCGGATCTCGCTGATTCAAGTCAGAAAAGATCCACCACCACCAGCCTTGTAATCAAGGTGCTTCTCGTTGCCGCCGTGCTCTGTCCTGCGGATCTACTCCACTTCATAGCATGCATATGCCTTGTACAGAACCAAGCAGTAATTTCGCTGCCCTTATTCTGTTACAACAACTCAAGGCACGTTTTCCTAGTCAATCATTGCCCAGGGCATTTCCAGTTGCGGGGGATCAACCAGATGGAGAGTGGAATGTGTCAGTATCCCGGATGGGACAGATAACTTACTCGAGCACGAAATCCCAGAGCCTCCGAAATTCCGAAAAAAGTAAAACTGTGAATTTTTCAACCGGACAACTCGGGATGGATGCCTGGGGCTTGTAGGAGTCGAGTGGTATAGTTCTTGTCGAATTCCGAGGGCATGTTGAGGCGCTATGGAAGAGAGAAGGTGAACATGTTTTTTTGAGTAATTTTCCCACGTGGCCAAGTTGCCTGAAAAAGACAGTACAGTCCGTTGCATAATAAACTTCAGTACAACAAACCCACAGCTATTGTTTGATCATGTTTGTAGCTCAGAAAATACCTCAGAAAATACCTTAGAAATATCTCGTTTCGTGACATGTCAATATATTTATCACGCACGGCCATGGCTAACCCCAGAGCTCCGAGAGCGAGTCATTATATGGCGATACCAAGAGTGGTCACGATCGTACAGCGAATCAACTAAGATATGCATACTGTATAATTGTAAATCAAAATGAAATCGAGTTGGGATTATGAGCGACTATGACGAGGTGGAACGAAATGTACCAGGCGATTTCATGCTGGGTTCACAGCAACAAGGCAAGCAGACTCAGCAGAGGCAGTAACAGATTTTCTATCTAAGGATAGTCACTCCAGTGTCGGGTCGTCGGTGTTGGCGTCGGCGCATTCAATTCAACAACACCAACAACCATTCCTATCGTGCGTCTCCGGGACATGCTGGAGTTGTTTTGGCGCACTGGGGTTTTAACTTTTCGTGCGCGGGAGATGTTGCAGCTCCTCGAGGGAAGGTTTCGATTCGTGATTGTGTCGCCGGTGGAATAGTTGAGGTGTGGGGTTGTGAATGTGCCATGCTGACGTTAGTTCCTTGGCCAGATGAGCACCTGAGTCGTCCCCTGACATGCAGTCTCAAAGAGAGAACCTTGCCTTGTGCGTGATGTAACTTCAGTCACCTTTTCCAACCTTAACGTAGGGTTTCAGAGGTTTTCAAAATATTACTAAGCAGACAAACCAAACCAAACACATGCTCTGGGAATGCAGACGACTGAAGTTTATTATGCAACGGACTGTAATACATCCACTCTGCTTAGGCTCGATCTGGACCATGTCCCTAGATTCCTTGGTAGGATAAGCCACGGATTCAGCAACTTTAAGTTCCACAGCGGTTTCAACAGCAGGCGCGACAGATGCAGCC
Organism: Melanogaster broomeanus; assembly: GCA_014904935.1. Classification (NCBI taxonomy): domain Eukaryota; kingdom Fungi; phylum Basidiomycota; class Agaricomycetes; order Boletales; family Melanogastraceae; genus Melanogaster; species Melanogaster broomeanus. The sequence goes on along the minus strand of MU123731.1, from coordinate 194,358 downwards.
ACGAGTTCATCGGCTTCTGCATCATTCGTGGATGAATATGGTCTAGGATGCCTTGAGAACGAAGCTCTTGACGAGGCAACGGGTATCGATGCGGCCGTCGAGCAAGCAGACGAGGTAATGGGCTCCAAGCAAGAGAAGTTCGAGGTGGTCCACGACGAAAACCCGCAGGGTGAGATGATGTTCGTATGAATGTTGATGAGATCCGCACGGGCGGGCAGTGCAAGGTTCTATGAAGTCGGAAAGGTGCAAAGCTACGGCGAAGAACGCTATGTAAAGAAATGAGCTTACACAGTGGTGAGCGCATGGAAGAAAACGGGTGCAGAGTCTCCCCGCGCCTGTGTCCAACTAGCGCCCAACGGAAGATCCTGCATATGCATGGGGCGTAATATGTAAGTACTGTAGCATGGTGGGGTGCACGGTTCCAATAGCAAGGACGAAGTGAACAACGCAACTTACTGGCATGCAGTACCACGGGGATTTCTTTCGACACAGCCTCCCTATCTCTGACATTTGACCCGTTGCACTCCCTGCCCCCGACTGCGGCCTGCACGACATATCTACTTTCTCGACCATGTCCGACTCGACAAAAAGCACTGTCGACCTCACTCTGAAGCCGCTACTGACAATATCAGCGCATGAAGGGGTTATCTATGGGATAGCATACCTCGGCGGAGAGCGACTCGCTACGTGCTCGGGCGACGGGACGATCAAACTATGGAATGTGGAGAATGGCGAACAAGAAGGGACGTCGATGGAACATGGTGGCCGAGGCAAGGGTCTCGGGATCACGAAGGATGGGAAGTGGATGGTGAGTGGTGGTGAGGAAAGTAGACCAAGGGCATGGGATGTGGAGACGCATCAGTCCATTGCAGAGTGGGGTGGTCATGAAGGCACTATTCATTGTATTGCCCTATCACCTGATGATCGACTGGTTGCAAGCGGCGACCACACAGGAAATATCATCATCAGGGGGATGGAGGAGGGTGGAGAGATTAAACATTCGATCACGATCAGGACTGGGATTGAAGTGCACTCAGTCTGCTTCTCTCCAAACGGGAAGATGCTTGCTTCTGGACATCACGGCGGCCCCATCAGCGTATTCGACATTGAAAACGGCGATCTCATTCTCGGTCCGTGGCAAGGTCATGTAAGCGCTGTCAGCTCGGTTCTCTGGTCATTAGACGGAAGTCAGATATTCTCGGGTTCCTGGGATGGCACCATTCGCTGCTGGAACTTTGAAAATGGCGAGCAAATTGGAGATCCATGGACCAATACCTCGTGGTCGATGAGCTATCTTTCTCTCTCTCCCGATGGTACAAAAATAGCGGGTGGGGTCAAAAACAACACAGTTCGTTTCTGGGCGACCGACTCTGGTGACCGACTCAATGGGCTGCTACAACATCAACACCCAATATATTCAATTGCATTCTCCCCCTCCGGTGAATTTGTGGCCTGCGGCGACTGGCGGGGAAATCTATTGACATGGCGCGTTCCGTGGTGGGAAGACAGTCAAACAAAGGTATGTCTAAGTGTTCAAATGTCGTCCAAGCCCCACTTTGACTCATAACTTCAGGCACATGATTCACTCCTAGACGTGCGTTTATGCTCAGCCGTTTCGTCAATCCTTTTCTCATAGCCATCTTCTGCAGCTCCCTGCTGTGGCCATGCCACTAGCAACCAGCAGTCATCGACATGCACTCGACGCTCTAGATGTGAGTGCATCCAAGGTGGACATCGTTGCTACCTTGCGTCCTAACCAGTATTTCCTACTGGCTTCCTTCCACCTCCACCCATCGTCTATCATCACACCAGACCCGTGTACGAAACACTCATGCAACCGAAGACTCTTCTCGCGCGCAAAATTTGGCTTTCTCTTGGAAATCGTGGAAGGCATTACCTCGCGTTTCGATCATACGCTCAAATGAGCCGCCTGTGACTCGGACACCAATCTATCCAGGATATGCACCATACGTAGGCAGAACCGTCTGGTTATCATTCCATGACGCTAACCGTTCCTTGAATAGCGTACTAGTACATACGCGCTCCCAAGACCCGCCGAAACAACGACCCAATCAGTTACAGATCCAACGTCAACAGCTAGAGGTGCTGCTGCGCACTATTCCGTCATCACACTAGGACTCATCAGACTCGCCCGACGACGCTGAGGGTAATCGAAGGGAGTGAGGCGACTCCCGTGCCACAGCACATATTCAGATCCACGTGCAATGTATCTTGCTGCGGACTCTTCACTCGCCGACGAGGCCGCTCTAGCACTGCTTCTGCTCTGCCTGCCGTCAGGCTCACTGAATTTACTGCACGACCTTCCAATGCAACGCCTCCTGTCGCTGCATCCTCACATACTAGCCGCCATCACAAAACATATTGGACCTTCCTGCTGTTGTTAAGCTACCTGATGGTGTCCCAGACCGTGACGTCTGACGTTCTTCATTCGTAATCGTTGACTGCCAACCCTTTTGGCAGTGGATCTAAACAACGTGAAAAGAGAGCTCGAACTTCAGCTTCAAGTTGAAAGAGAACGGTCGAAAAACGAGACTCTGACAACGTCAGCTTGAAGTGATGGCTGAGGAAATGGTAAACATTGCATGATCTCTAATTTGAGAGGTCATTGCCTCACTTCGGAACAGGCAGCAATCAAACTTGAATGGCAGCTGGCGGCTTCGGGAGCTGCAAGTACGCAAGAACCTTCCAGGTAATTTCAAGGGTAGATTCTCTCGAACGACTCAGGATGCAGGTGCGGATGGTATCGTCGACAGGCTATGGTTCAGACCATTCCGACTTCAATGCACAAGTTAACTGTATTACTAGGCGTAGGGACGTCCTCCGGAAGGACAAATTTCGCTTTTAATATGTCAATGCAAGCTCGGTTAATACGGACGGTGGTGAAAGTTGTTGAACTGTGACCAACAGGTCTGCAAAAGCTAAACTGGTGGCTGGATCGGACTCCATCACCAACCTGTGCCGAAGCAAGATGCGCCGAACAGCACGAAAATAGCGAGTGCTTCCAGCGACACGACCATTCGTTCTGTGCGACCGACTCGACTCTGTGATCACGACCGACTCGAAGTGCTGCTCCAACACGAACACCCACTGCTTGCAGTTACCTTCTTCCCCTCCTGGTGAATTTGTGGAGCAGGGGGACAGCTATCAAGATCGTGTGTGGGACGACAGTCGATAAAAGGTATATCTGCGTGTTCAAAACGTCTTACGTTTTCACTCTCACAACTGCAGGCTACACGATTCACTCGTTCTCTAGCTCCTTGTTGTATATCATCAAGTTCAACCGTCCACCTGTCGTACTGGATCTCGACAACCCGCTCATCCCCGTTGACTGACCCTCGTAATCAAACACGCACCGGAGCTTCCTCTCACATTGTATCAGGTCTCATTCAGTCCGAAGGCGGGGGAAAAATGGGTCTGCTTGAGCCGGCGGGTAGTGGTTTCTCTACGTTATATCGGGACGTCGAGGACAATGGTGATCGATTGTAAGACCGAGAACCCACGTTGGCAGCTCGCCAGTGCTAATCATTCATAGTTGCAGACTAGCACGAAGACAGCGAAAAGCCCCGATCACCACACAGTGTCCAAATGCCCCACGTAAGTGCTTGCGAACTCCAGCACAGCCCTCACGGATTGCTTGGGTGAGTCAGCGCCAGTTATCTAGGTGCTGAGATCCTCATCTGGCGCATGAGAACTGGGCATGGATTCTACCATTATCGAAGAATCTTCTGCAATTGCTCCCGAATATTTAAGGAGCTAGGGTGTAATCTGCAGATTTCCAAGGGCTCCTGTGCATGCGGTGTACATAAGATTTTCGATGTGTTGCAACTGCAAAGATTTTTGGTCCAAGCAAATGTTTCGCGCTTAGTGTGCAAGTGCGATTAAGACTCGACGTTAATCAACCTGAAGGATATCGAAGTGTACAACAGAGATTTTCTGTGAGTATGATATTATAACTCGAAGTATAGAAATAATATAACACCAGCGCCCCATCTCACTTATTAGCCCTACCTATGCCTAGGCCTGATTTAACCAATTGACATATGCGTATATGCCAAGGCTTTGGCGACCAACGTATGCGAGGTTACATCAGGCTGGGGGCTATAGCGGAATGGGTGCAGTCATAAGTAAGCACGTAAGCATCCTTCATCCCGTGGGCCGAATAGCTAGAAGCCCGAAGGAACGCACTGGCAGGCCTTCGCCCAAAACGCCTCCAGTCGAGTGCTTTTTGAAGACAAGCGGTCCGTCGCCCCGTGGCCTGTTTATGGTTAAGCCCTATCATCACCGAATAGAAGCCCAAGTGACTGTGGAGCCCCTTCTGGCCCCGAGAATGAAATAAAGTGATATAGATCTGACTGGGATATTGCGGACAGATCTTTCGAGAATTTCCTGCAGTCGAAATGTCGCCTGGGCATTCAAGTTGGACCGCGTTATGTGTCGTGGCGCTTACCTGTTTCACATTGGCACTCGTCGATGCCTGGCGTCGACAACTCAAGAAACAGAAATCAAGACATCCACATCCACTGCCGCCAGGTCCCCCGCCGCTTCCCATTGTGGGGAATGTGCGTGGAATCGATGTCAACAAACCGTGGTTGAGTTATTCTGAATGGTCGAAAGTGTATGGTATGTCCGTCTTACATTCTCATCTAACTAGCATCGGTGTATAGACGGAGCCTCACAGGTGATCTCATATACTCGAGGCTCTTCAACCAGGAAATCATCATTATCAACTCGGAGAAGATTGCCAAAGATCTCCTCGAAGACCGTTCGAGCAATTACTCCGACAGGCCAGACATCGTCACCATGGCGCTGTAAGTCACCGTTCGGCTCTGTCACAACGAATCTGACGGTACGATGCGATCAAGTTTCGGGGTTGATTTTTCCACAGCGTTCTTGCGCTACGGCGATAGATGGCGCCTCCACCGCCGATTCTTCCATCAAAGCTTCAAGGCAGATGCGGTATCAAGGTTCGCACCTATGCAGCAACAAAAAGCACATCAACTACTCCACCGACTACTACAGTCTCCGGAAAAATATTTCGACCATCTGTTTGAGTCTGTTGCATTATACATTCTAAGCCAAGTACAATATTGACTGACGATTTATTTGGTAGGTATACTTCTTCAGTTATTATAAATGGCATTTACGACTACGATCCGCTATCTCCAGATGACCATATGTTGGATATCATTGGGAGGGCGCTCAAGCTCGTGGTCGCCGTCGCGACTCCGGAAGTGGCAGCAGTCCTTGGGGCTTTCCCGATAAGTAATGGCACAGGTTTATAGATACTTCGTGGCACAAGCTAACTGACACCAGTTCTGAGCATTCCGTCATGGTTCCCGGGTATGAGCATCAAGAGGAAAGCAAAAACTGTCGACAGATTGGGCTAAGGAGTTGGTGGAAGTCCCCTTTAAACACGCTTTGCAGAGGATGGTGAGCGGATTGACTATGACTCGGAGAGGGGGAAGCTTTCTCACCTCGAGAGGAAGCATGACGGAAGTACCGCTCCGTCTATGGTTTTCGATGCGCTCCAAAATGCAGACGAGAAAGTCGCTTCGCCTGAATGGTTAAAAGGCATCAAGGAGGCTTCCGCGACTGCGTTCGGAGGTACTTTTTGCGTTCTGCCTGTTCCTGCCACTTCTTGCTCACTCAATCGTATGCAGCTGCATCAGAGACAGTACGTGATATCCGATGATTCGTATCAACTCGCTACTTATTGGCCGTTCAGTCAAGTTCTGCGCTTATGACGTTCCTGCTAGCAATGGTTTTGAATCCAGATGTTCAAGAGCAGGCACATGCCCAGATCGACGCGGTGGTAGGCAAGGACAGGCTTCCGACACTCGATGATAGACCATCTCTGACGTACATCGACGCTATTATGCGGGAAACGTTAAGATGGAATCCCGCTTTACCTCTTTGTGAGTTCGAGCGTGATGTTTCGAGAATGGACTAAATCTTTCGCAGCCATTCCGCATGCAGTTGTGAATGATGACATTTATGAGGGATACCACATACCGAAGGGTCCGTCCCCTTTCGTTGTTTCGACAGACCCGATTAACTTAACTGTTGCAGGGGCTACCGTCATACCAAATCTTTGGTTCGAACGTGCTGTCTTCGCTATATTCCATCAAACGCTAAACACTTCCTTTATGCCAATCTCCTAGGTCGATGGCGCACAACGAATCCAAATATCCCAAACCCTTCGAATTCATCCCTGAACGTTTTCTCAATCCAGATGGTACCCTCACCTCTGACGATGTTCTGAATATCAGCGTTTGGCTACGGCCGCCGAATCTGTGTCGGCAGGCACTTTGCTGATGTAACCTTATGGTCTGCGATGTCGACTATTCTCGCACTATTCAAGTTGTCAGTACCTAAAGATGAGGATGGGAGAGAAGTGTCCTTCGAGGCCGAATGGGCGTCTGGGCTCACGACGTGCGTCTGGTCGCGGATCATTACATTTTGGTATATGCGGATTTCTGATCATGACTATGCGCAGGCACCCGCTCCCGTTCCCTTGTAGTATTGTGCCGAGGATACCGGGGATGAACTCCAGTAAACTGGATGCAATGACGGGAACTAGCATCTGAGTGAGGTGGACGCAGGGATGGCCCCGATGTCGCGCATCGCCACTTGTCCTCATATATAGTCAACAGATAAATGAATGCCACACAATCAGGACCACAGAGCGTGTTGCATGATACCCGACGAGCCTGATAATATTGTGTATGATAAGGAGATCCTGCTACTCTTACTTCTGCTCCTTCCGAAGTCTGAAACATGCTACCCAATTACCTACGGAATTTTCACCCAGCACACCTCCCAGTCGAAGTAAACCAGTTTCAACACCCTGCTTGGAGGTAAGCTTCCATGGGCACGATCGACCTATCCTTGTGTCGTAACTCTCGATGTGTCCAGAAGGCGCGTGCATTGTGAACAAAACGAGTCATGCAGAAGTTATTTCATGTGATGCAGAGGAGCTATGGAAAGCTACCCCAGGGATGTCGAGCAATGGACAAGCAGAGAGGTGAGGAATGTGAGTGATGCGTTGCAGCCTGCAGTGCCTGTGAAACGCGACCACTGCAGCCTGAACGGCTTGAACCGTTTATGTAACCACGATAGTAACAAAAACCAACCATGCAATGCCACTCGGGTCTTCATCTCACCACCATTTCTTCCTTACCGTTTTCCTAGGGACTGATACAACTGGCAGGATATTCAGTTTCGAGTTGATGGCGCCTAGACATGTTTCATCTTCCAGACTAGGTACAGTAGCCTGGTTGGGTTACTATGGGTTTTTGTCACTCAATTAAGATTCGTCTCACTGCCATTTCTTCCTTATCGTTTTCCTAGGGACTGATGCAGCTGGCAGGATGTTCAGTTTCGAGTCGACGCTAAGCTCCACAGGGACGGCACCGAGACAAGTTTCATCTTCCAGACTCGTTGCGGAGCGTTCGTGCTCACTGCGTCATCTTCTCCGAGGCAGGCTTAGGCAGCCTGGTTGGGTTATTAACAGGACTAGGGAGCTCCGTCCTCAGCTGTCACTCGTTCAACATCTATGGGTACACTGGACCGCGCCTTCACCTCTGACGACATTCTGAATATCGCGTTTGGCTTCGGTCGACGAATCTGTGTTGGCAGACACTTGGCTGATGTACATGACCTTATGGCCTGCGATGTCGATTATTCTCGCACTATTCAAGTTGTCAGTACCGAAGGGTGACGACGGGAAAGACGTGTCGTTCGTGCCTAAATGGACAGCTGGAATCATGACGTGTGGAGGGTTTACTCTTCGCCATATGAATATGACCATGCGTACTAGGCACCTGCTCCCGTTCCCTTGTAGTATTGTGAGATCCCTCAGACTGGGTTGGATGCCAATAAGCTGGAAGATCTGGTCATGCGAGCACCTGAAAGAGGATGGATGCAGCTGAGGCCTGAGGTAGGCCCCGCTTTCTCCACGTCGTCCTCACTTGTTCTGATACTGTATATCGATGTACCGTCGAAGCTACTCTACTCTGCATGCGTGCCGTCCTGGGTGCCCGCGCGAGTGACCTAACGAATCTGCAAAGGTAGCTTGAACATGGAAACAACGGCGGCCTGACAGGAGAAAATAGGTCGACTACCTTACCTGTAATAGAGCGGTTTAATGATACCCTGAGAGGGTGTTTAGACTTTCTTGGTTGAATAGGTCTGCAGGGTAATAGGGGAATATAAGAAACTCGCGAGCTTCAAAGTGGGGAGTTCGCTGCTTATGGCTGAGACTTCTCATTATTATCGCGGTTTTCATTATTCGCGCCAGGATTCCAAATGTCCAGCCCTAAAAAAACCAACCAATCCGAAACGCCCTTCATGGCCCCGCCCAGTCGACCCTACAGGCAACCACCACCCCGCGGGCAACAGACCAGAACTTGAAGTTGCCAACAAAGACTTCAAATCCTGATGGCCAGTTCCCCGCGAGGACAATGGCAGAGTCACGGTCATCAGCTACCTAACTGAGTTGAGTACGGCAGTACCAATGGCCTGGACCGTCTGGACGTGGCACATGGTCTTCCTTTCAGGGTCGAGCGTTCCAATCACATTCTGATCAGATCGTATCCACAGGTATATATAGTCTTGCGAGACTACTTAGGAAAGAAACGAAGTACCACTTATCTGACTGACCTCTCACAGATGGATCTGCCTACTGCAATTGACATGGCGACCGCGAATTGGACGGCGTTATGTGTCGCACTGCTGGTCTGCGTCACACTGGTTGATGTCGGACGTCGACAAGGCAAGAACCGAACATCACGTTCCCCGCATCCACTGCCGCCAGGTCCTCCACCACTACCCATTGTGGGGAATGTACGTGGAATCGACACCAAGGCACCATGGTTGACCTATTCTGAATGGTCCAAAGTGTACGGTATGCCGTTCTGACTTCACTGCAATCTCTGTTTCTCATATAGATGAGCACACAGGAGACCTCGTATACTCGCGGCTGTTCAATCAGGATATCATTATTATCAACTCGGAGAAGATTGCCAAAGATCTCCTCGAAGACCGTTCGCACAATTACTCCGACAGGCCGAACATGGTCACCATTGCGCTGTAAGCCACCGTTCTGCTCCTTTTGTAACGAATCTGACGATACAGTGCATTCAAGTTTCGGTATGGAGTTTAACACAGCGTTCATGCGCTACGGCGATACATGGCGCCTCCACCGCCGATTCTTCCATCAGAGCTTCAAGGCAGATTCGGTTTCAAGGTTCGTGCCGTTGCAGCAAAGTAAGGCACACCAACTACTCCGCGGGCTACTAGAGTCCCCTGAACTATATATCGATCACCTGTTCCAGTGCGTCGCCTGATATTTTTCAAACCAACCACAGTTCACTTGTGAATTGATAGGTATAGTTCGTCAATTATTATGAACAGCATATACGACTACGATCCGCTATCTACAAATGACCACATGCTGGATATCATCGGGAGGGTTCTCAACCTGATAACGGCCTTCGTAACTCCGGAAGTATCAGCGATCCTTGGCGCATTTCCGATGAGTGAGTGCACGAACTCTCGTTGCTTCCAGCCACCCGCTAATTTGGCACCAGTTCTTAGCATCCCGTCGTGGTTTCCGGGTATGGGCATTAAAAGGAACGGAGAATTGTGCAGAGAACTTGCTAAGGCTTCGGTAGAAGTTCCATTTAAACATGCCTTGCAGAGAATGGTGAGCGGATAGACACGAGCGGGGACCGTTCTCATCACGATACGAAGAATGACGGAAGTACCGCTCCGTTCATGGTGTACGATGCGCTCGGCAAAGCAGGGAAGGAAGAAGCTGCGCCTGGATGGTTGCAAGGTCTCAAGGGGGCTGCTGCGACCGCTTTTGCTGGTATTTCTTGTGTTCTCCGCCCCATGCCGTCTATGTCGCTCACACGATCATATTCAGCTGGGTCAGAAACAGTACGTACTTCCGACATGGTCAGATTAATCCTCCACTTATTAGCCATCTAGTCAAATGCTGCGCTTGCGACGTTCCTCCTAGCGATGGTTTTGAACCCAGAAGTACAAGAGAAGGCGTATGCCCAGGTCGAGGCGGTTGTGGGCAAGGGCAGGCTTCCGACACTCGATGATAGACCATCCCTGAGGTACATCGACGCTATCATGCGCGAAACGTTGAGATGGAATACTATCGGACCTCTTTGTGAGTTCGAGCCTGATGCTTAGAGAAGGTACTGAAATATTTGCAGCCGTTCCGCATGCAGTTGTGAATGATGATGTTTATGATGGATATCACATACCGAAGGGTCCGTCCCGATTCGTTGTTTCGACGGATGCGATTAACTTCACTATTGCAGGGGCTACTGTTATAACAAACATTTGGTTTGAGCATCCCGTCCTTGCTATGTTCCTTCAAACGCTGATACTTCCTTTTTGCTAACCTCCTAGGTCAATGACACACAACGAATCCAAGTATCCGAAATCCTTCGAATTCATCCCTGAACGTTTTCTCAACCCAGATGGGACCCTCACCTCTGATGATGTTGTCCATATCGCGTTTGGCCATGGTCGTCGAATCTGTGCTGGCAGACACTTCGCTGATATAACCTTATGGTCTGCGATGTCGATGATTCTCGCACTATTCAAGTTGTCAGTACCTAAAGATGAAGATGGGAAAGACGTGTCATTCGAGCCTAAATGGACGTCCGGAATCACAAGGTGCGCCTTGTCGCGGAGCATTTACACTTTTTGATTATGCCGCGGACGATGCGCAGGCAGCCGCTTTCGTTCCCTTGTAGTTTTGTGCCGAGGATCCCAGGGATGGACGCCAACAAACTGGAAGAACTGATCAATGCGAAAGCTTGAGAGAGGATGGACGCAGGTAGGGCCATGCTTTCGTACATCGTCCCCCCTTGTTCTGATATTTGTTCGCCAGGAAATGCATTCCACAATCATAGCGAGAGAACATATTGTATGATAGTCGATGTACTTACCATCATTGTGCCTCACAATCCCGGTCTATAATACATTGGAAAAACATCAGGAAAATCGTGAAGAGAAGATAATGAATTATAATCACCAAAAGGGGGGTTGATAATCAATGACAAGGGATTATAATGGATTATCTTTCCATATAATGGTATATCTTTTCCTCAACGTTTTCCTGATGAACTACGTAGTACTTGTGGGTTGGGTTGGGGGTGTCGTTGAAGACCTCTGGCTGCTCTTGCAGCCGTAGTCTCCTTATGCAGATCTTAGAGCTGAATGAATCGTCTACAACAATGTTCCTTCTTCACTATGATCCCGGTGGCAGGATAATCAGTTGAGTATCCAGCCACGGCGACGCGTGACAACGTTACGTTTGGTTGTTTGCTCTCGCTCTCGGCTTGTGCTGTCGCAATGTGCGGACAAACAACAGCTCCGGAACTGTGTCACACTGGGTGAGTTCAGAGATATGTTGCCCCCGTTGCCTTTATTGTTGGTGAGTCCGTCGAACACCCGTTGTTCACGGTCTGGTTCCTTCGGTCGTCCCCCGACGGCTTAAGCTTGCTTCATTGACGTGGATGAAGACACGACGCCGACGACAGATGCAAACATACATAGTAGACCAGAAGCGGTTTCCGGGGACTTACCCAGTGATACCATGACGCAAAGTAACTGGGACAACAAACTCGCGAACTTCCTTATGAGCGAGACCTGTCATCCGAGTCATCATTATCGTTGTCTTCATTATTCGCGCTGTCCAACTGTCCGACCCGAATGGCCCTTCACGCGCACCGCCCCCGCCCGGTGAGCCCTACAGGCAACCAGGGCGACAGACCACAACTTGAAGCTGCCAACACAGACTTGAAATCCTGAAGCGCAGTTGCCCTGATAAGAGCCCGCGAGGACAATGGCAGACTCATCACCTACTGACCCGATCAGAAGCTGGGGGCCTAACCGAGTCATGTACTGTAGTATCAGTGGCCGTTCCAGTCATCTTTTGATCAGATCATATCCAAAGGTATTTTTGTCTGGCGAGGCTGCCTGCGAAAGAAATGAGGTGCCATTTATCTGACTGTACTCTCAAAGACAGGTTTGCTTAAAGCACTCGAGATGGCGACCGCGAATTGGACGGCGTTGTGTCACAACGCTGGTCTGCGTCAAACTGGTCGATGTCAGACGTCGACGAGGCAACCAGAAAACGTCACTTTCCTCGTATCCACTGCCTCCAGGTCCCCCACCCGCTACCCATCGTGGGGAATGTACATGGAATCAACGCCAAGGCACCATGGTTGACCTATTCTGAATGGTCTAAAGTGTACGGTATGCCGTGATGACTTCACTGGAATCATTGATTCTGTTTTCTCATATGCATGGGCTCACAGGAGACCTCGTACACTCCCGGCTCTTCAGTCAGGATATCATCATTATCAATTCAAGGATTTCCAAAAACCTTCTCGAAGACTGTTTGAGCATTGTTCCGACAGGCCGAACATCGCCACCATTGCATTGTAAGTCACATTTCTGCTTCGTCATAAGGAGCCTCACAATAACCTGTTCAAGTCTTGGGGCAGATTTTAACACGACGTTTTTGCCCTACGACCACAAATGGCGCCTACAGCGTCGATTCTTCCGCCAGACCCCAAGGCCGATTCTGCATCAAGATTCGTGTCTGACTACTCCGCGGGCTACTAGAGTCCCCCGAACACTACCGATCACCTGTTCCAGTGCATCGCCTGATATTTTTCAACCCAACCATAGTTCACTTGTATATTTGGTAGGTATAGGTATAATTCGTCAGTTATTATGAAGAGCGTATACGACTACAATCCACTATCCGCAAACGACTACGTGATGGATATCATTGGGAGGGGATTTAAGCTGGTAACAGATATCGTGACTCCAGAAGTAGCAGTGATCCTTGGGGCATTTCCGATAAGTGAGCACACGACTTCTCGTTCCATCCAGGCACAAGCCAAATCGGTGGCAGTTCTTACCATCCCGTCGTAATTCCCGGGTTTGGGCATTAACAGGAATGCAGCATTATGCAGAGAATTCGAATGGGCTAAGAATTTGGTAGAACTTCCCTTTAAACATGGCTTACAGAGAATGGTATTCGATGCGCTTCAAAAAGTAGATGAGGAAGGAGCCGCGCCTGGATGGTTGCAAGGTATCAAGGAGGCTGCTGCGACTGCTTTTGCAGGTATTTCTTGCGTCCTCTGGCCCATGCCTTCTGCTTCGCTCACACGTTCATATTCAGCTGGGTCAGAGACAGTGTGTGACATCCGACGCGCTTAGAATAACGTTCTACTAATGAGTCGTCTAGTCAAGTTATGTGCTCACGACGTTCCTCCTAGCAATGGTTTTACACCCAGAGGTCCATGACAAAGCACATCCCCAGATCAACGCGGTGGTAGGAAAGGACAGACTTCCAACACTGGACGACAGATCATCTCCGACATTATCGACGCTATCATGCGTGCAACCCTGAGATGGAATCCTGTTTCACCTCTTTCAGCGTGACGTTTCGAGAAGGCACTAGATATCGCGCAGCCATTCGGCATGCGGTTGTGACCGATGACATTTATGATGGGATCACATACCGGAGGGTCCGTGCCACTTCGTTGTTTCGACACATGCAATTAACTTCACTGTTGCAAAGTCTACTTGGTTTGATCATGCTGTCCTTGCTATGTTCCGTCAAACGCTAAATACTTCCCTTATGCTAATCCCCTAGGCCAATGGCGCACAACGAATCCAAATGTCGGAAACCCTTCGAATTTATCCCTGAACGTTTTCTTAACCCAAATGGTACCCGTACCCTCACATCTGACGGCACTCTGAATACCACGTTTGGCTTCGGTCGACGAATCTGCGTTGACAGACACTTCGCTGATGTAACCTTATGGTCTGCGATGTCGATGATTCTCGCACTATTCAAGTTGTCAGTACCTAAAGATGAGGATGGGAAAGACGTGTCATTCGAGCTTGAATGGGTGGCCGGGATCACGACGTGCGGTTTGTTGCGGAGCATTTAACTTTCCCATATGTGGATTCTGAATATGGCGACACGCAGGCACCCGCATCCGTTCCCTTGTCGTATTGTGCCGAGGATCCCAGGGATGGACGCCAATAAGTTGGAAGCACTGATCAACGCAAACCTTTGAGATAGGTATGGCCCCACTTTCTCACGTCGACCCACTTGTTCTGATATATCTTCGACAAGGTAATGAATTCTACAATCATAGCTAGAGAACATGTTGTAAGATATACGATGCACTTGCCATATGCATCATTGTGTTCTACGTTGCTTGCGAAGGTATTTCTGTTAATCCTGCACTGATACAAACACCACCCACTTCTCTCGGAAATCAGTCGAAGTAATCCAATTTCCACACGTCGATCACGGCCATGGGAAATACAATACCATCGAACCCTCAGTGGAGCATTCTGCTACGTAATCGGTCGTGAATACTGAAGTACTGATGGCCGATCGATCCTCACAATCCCCGTAATAGTTGGACGTACAGAGGTGGCACAGAGGTAGTGAGTGGAAGTTACATCACATTCATTCAAGCATGCCATTTCGAAGTTGGCTCACAGCTTATGGGTGAGATCTTGAGACTTGTCATTATCATTATCGCCACCTTCATCGTATCTAACTCGCTCCATTCAAGGGTTCGGCTCTATAAAGCCAACGAACTTGAAAGGTCCTTTATGGTCTTTGTTTGGTCAGCTTTACAGGTACTAGTAGCTACCCTTCTCGTGGGCGACAGGATACCCATCAATCAGAACTCAAAGCACTCAACGAAGACGTCCAAATCTTGGAGCGTAGTTCTCCTGATAAGAGGCCGTGAGATTGATGGCAGACTCATCAGCTACTCACGCGATTAGAGTTGGCAGCCTGAATGAGTCAAGTGGTCGTATGCCCATGACAGCGGTCTTCCTTCCAGGGCCCTGCTCTCCAATCATCTTCCGATGAGATCATATCCAAAGGTATATTTGGTCTGACGTGACTGTCTGGGAAGAAACAAAACGAAACGAAACGAAACGAAAGGAGGCCCCATTTATCTGACTGACCTGGTCTGCTTACTACAATCGACATGGCGACCGCGAATTGGACCGCGTTATGTGTCGCAGTGCTGGTCTGCGTCACACTCGCCGATGTCGTGACGTCGACGAGGCAAGAAACAAATACCAGGTTTCCCACACCCACTGCCCCCAGGTCCCCCACCGGCTACCCATTGTGGGGAATGTGCGTGGAATCAATGCCAACGCACCGTGGTTGACCTATTCTGAATGGTCCAAAGTATACGGTATGCCGTTCTGACTACAATCCCTGTTTCTGTCTCTCATATAGATGGGCGCACAGGAGACCTCGTATACTCGCGGCTGTTCAATCAAGATATCATCATTATCAACTCGGAGAAGATTGCCAAAGATCTCCTTGAAGATCGTTCGAGCAATTACTCCGACAGGCCGAACTTGGTCACCACTGCTACCATTTTTAAGACAATCTCAGTTCCTACGACAATCCGTTCTCAAAGTGCCGATCCATTCTCAATTTTCAACGGATGGTGCCGAAATATTCCACCGATACAATATTCACTGTTCACGGCGATCCTTCTCAGCAGCACCGCGGGTCAACGGTCGCCAGAAGAGGATCAATCATGGAAACGCTGACCACAAGAAGTAATACAGGTCTCTCTTACCGTTGTTTCGGGCCCATCCTGCATGAGACAATCAAACATGTGTGCACCGCAGTTTGTTGAAGATGCTGCAGGGACACAGCATAGCTGTTCATCTGCTTTCAATGGCGCGTACTGCAAGTTGCTTGTCGTGTTGTTCGACCCGTAAGGCTCCATCTGTTAAGGTTGATTGGAGTTTGGCTGCTTACAATTGTTGTTAGGAATCCGAAAATATATCGCTCTTCCGAACCGTTGCAATGTTCCTGCCCACATCGTGTGGTGGGGGCTCTCTTGCATGCGCTCCAATCGCTCCATCACTGCATAGACTGCGCGTATTAACAGTTGTCAAGACTCTTTTCGTACGCCAGAACGCCAAATGCCACTGCTTGGTGTGAGGCCCTGAAGTGTTTCTAGCTGAGCGTGGCATACCTTGAAGTCAAAGGTTCGTGGTGAACATGACCCTTGCACAGATAACATTGTTGACTTGGTGATCGCATTGGCAGGCAGCCCTGAGGCGACGTTTTAACAATGCATATCACTGGGTATTGAGTACTAGTCATTGACAGAACTAATGATCAAGTCTCTAAGGTTATGACGCGGCTCGCCTTGTCAATGGTTGCCAGCGGAGAACATCAGCAGGTCGGATTATCTGCGCGCACGTTGTCCCTTTGCTTCGGCGCACGCGACTGGCAAAAAGTCTGCCACACCCAAAGAGCAAAATGTGGGTCAATTCGTGTAATATCCCAACCTTGTGCTCCACAATATATGGGCAGCGGTTGATTGCATTGTCTGTATTATGCATGCTTCACACAGAAGCGGTCGAAGAACCCTAGGGGCGCTGAGGGGTCAACGACCCCTCAAACCCTCACAAACGTCTTCCTCCCTCCTGACTTCGTCCGCTGAAGATGGAGCTCATGTTGAACAATGCCGCTCTCCGAGGACAAGAGCCGTGGCGAAGAAGCACTGAGGACTGCAGACGATGACATTGTGGAGGAGGGTCTGCAAGTGCCGTCTCCGTCTTAGATGGTTATGTCGGAGAGTCATTCAAGCTGCTGATGAAAAAAAGGGAGAAGGCGAGCACTCAGTTCTTCGCCCGACACTAGGACTATGGCTTTACTTTGTCGCCATGGAATCACGTACTGTGGCTGGCGAATATGACACGGCAAGGGGAGAAGCAACCACTATGCACTTGCATTGATCCAACAACTATGCCTTCAATAATACCCGACACCGATGAGAGTCGGACTATTAATAGATATCGGTGCCAACTGGAGCACAGTTTGCGCAAATGGAACTTTTTTCGACCACCCCGCTTTTTATCAAGATTCCAGTTTTGCTGGATTCCGTGTTCCACGCATATGGCCAAAATGGCTTCCAAGTGGTCCTACCACCCGCGCAACGACCAGGCTTTGGTTTATCAGATGGCAAGGCTGCGAGCGGCCTTTGGAGTGCTCTGAAACCTCTCATCGCCCCCTCTAGAAGTGTCTGGGGGGTAAGTCGCCATATGAGGGACAATCTCAACTACAATCTGAATGCTCATACTTAAGCCAGTTTCATCAGCGCATGTTTGTCCTTGACATGCAAGTACGACATCTTGATGCGTAAGGTCGCTATCTGCATTTTGGATTTGGCTCAACCGCCGATGGGTCACTGTCAAGCACGGAGCGGGCAGCAACACAGGTTGGAGGTCTTGTGGCATCGGGAGGGCGTACTTGCGTGACCAGTTGGTATCACAGGTGGAGCCATCAGACCGAAGCCTGGCCAAAGTGCGTTTTTTTTGCGATTCGAATGTTTAAATTGCTCACCATCCTTGGATTATCCCAGGGCAGGTCGAAAACTAAAGTGGAGGAGGCAGATTGGTCGATCTTGGAGCTCGAGAAGCTTGTCAATGCTCGCGAAGCACGATTCGACAACTTGAGGGATTTCAGCTCATGTCGAACAAATCGACAACTACCCTTCTTCCAACTCGAGAATGGCAGATGCTCGTGCCAAACGACAAGGCTGTTGAATCCCTCCGAAGACGTCGTGCAGCACTTGGGGGGTAGATGCAAAGGGAAGTCCTCACAAGACTGAGGCAAAATAAATACCTCAAGTTCGAATGATGCTCTTGCTGTCAAAAAATCGATCCGAGAGCAGCCTTCGGCCGCGCAAGTTTGAGCTTCGAGAGGATCGAGAGGGCTTACCGTCATACAGTAGGAGGTTAGCTTTGTCTTTTTTTTTTTCACTGGACCTTCTGGAGTTCTGTTGCCAGAGCAAAGGCTTCGCTCACATACCGAGATGCTGTGAAACGTCGTGAACCACTCTCTCCGCCTTGTGTCGACCTACAATACCTTGGTGTGGATTCTTGCCACTCTCAATAAGGCAACATAAAGGCGTGCCGGGGAAGCAGTTTGCCCCCCCATCCTATTTCTCGTGATGGACTGTATGAACTTTGATTGTCGATGATGACACTCTGCAGGATGTTGGGACTTGTAGACGATTACAGTGTAGATCCTCCACCTTGGCTTGCTGATGAAGATGTCCGTGAAGGGATTAAATACCTGCTCGAGAGGGATCGTGTCCTTGGAGGAGGAGGATAGAGTGGCTCGTGAAAGATGTCACCTGCAGGAATGGCTGAAGGCTGAGTGGGATGATGTGGGTGCTGGCTCATACTCGTTGCTTGAGTGTTAATGTTGGTAAATGCTACCATTGTTCATACTACCTTTAGTGGAAGTCAATGACATGACATGGTCTATCAGTTGGACCTTTAAGAAGGATGAGCTCAGGTTTACTATCCAGGGCCTGGGAAGGTCCAAGTTCGACCCATCCATCCTGCTTGCCAATGCTGAAAACTTGGGGACGCTAACAGCTCATGTTGCTGCTAGTGATGTAGAAGGAAGGAATGTTTCAGGGAGGCAGCTGGTTGGATGAAAGAGGATGATGGGAGTCTGATGAAGGAATGGGAAGGATGATGAGCTTTTAGATGCCGCTGGAGGAACTTGGGGTTACTGGATGAGTTATGCGATTTTGCAACTCCAGACCTGGGATGATGAGCGAGATGGTCAGTGAATGGATGGATGACTGAGGATGAAAGAGGGTGTTGCTGGGAGGGGGGGTGTTGATGATATGTAATATACTTTCATCATCTCCGTTTCGTCCTAGTATGTGGTAAGTGTTTGTCATGTAATGAACATGATACCTGGTTAGTCAGCCTGAGGTCTTTGGGTTCATCCAACACATTAAGCTTTCTGGGCATGAGCTGCCTGGCACTGAAATAACAGTGACTATAAGACTCAACTCTACAGTCTTCAGCAATTAAATGAATGGCTTGGGCCCTATTGGCATTGATGGTAGGTGAATAGTGGTAGGACCAGGCACCACAAAACGGCACAAACAAGGCTTTCGCCAATCGAGCGGGCCCAATGACTCAGCTCAACTCGTGAACAGTACAGTATTACCAACGCCATACGGAAGCCGTCGTCGCATCCACCATGCAGCAAAGGAGCACATAATTATGGTATCAGCTCCTTCGGCCTAGCACGATTGTAGGGTCACAGAAATTGACACGAACGATTCGTTAGACCATGGGCTTCTGGTAGAAGCCAGGGGCATTGCAAAGCACGTCACTCCGGTGAGGAAACACAAGTTGAATGCACCCAACATTGCTGTATGGACGATCAACCGCCCTCCTGCTTGCCTAGAAACACACCGACTTGTTATATTCCAATTTCTCGAGGGTTGCATCGAACGGACACCAGATATCTACCTATTGGAGAGTCCAGCAGCAACTTAAAGGTGTGTGTGTGCTTTCCTTTATGAACACCACGAGACCTGACTGTGAGAGAGACCAACGCCGCCAGATAGCGTAAGTACAGATGGTGGTTCCATCGACTCGAGGCTGAGAGCACCTGGTGCACGCGTTTGGATTTGGCAGTGCTCAGATCATTGATTGTTTGGCATCACAAGCAAACCAAATGTAGATGAAACTTAAGCCGAAACACTTACTCGAACACTTTTTTAATTATCGCCGTCTTCATTGGCCCTATTCAACTGTTCGGCTCTGGAAAATTAATCGACTTGAAAGGTATGGTCTCTGTCCTCATAGGCGATAGATAGCTATCGATCAGAACTTGAAGCTATCAACAAAGACTTCAAATCTTGACACATAACCTTCCTGATAAGAGCCCAGGATCGTGCGTTCCAACCAGTTTCTGACTAGATCATATGACACTTCTTTCCCATCCTCATCTTTAGGTACTGACAACTTGAATAGTGCGAGGACCATCGACATTGCAGACCATAACGTGACATCAGCAAAGTGTCTGCCAACACAGATTCGGCGGCCGTGGCCAAACGCAATATGCAGAACATCGTCAGAGGTGAGGGTATCATCTGGGTTGAGAAAACGTTCAGGGATGAATTCGAAGGGTTTCGGATATTTGGATTCGTTGTGCGCCATTGACCTATGAGAATAGCATATTGGAAGTATTTAGAGTTTGACGCAACGTAGCAAGAACAGCATATCCAAACCAAAGATTCGTCAGCACGGTAGCCCCTGCAAGAGTGATTAATCTATGTATCGAAACAACGAAGCATCACGGACCCTTCGGTATGTGGTATCCCTCGTAAATGTCATCATTCACGACTGCATGCGGAATGGCTGCGAAATATTTAGTCCTTTCTCGGACCATCACGCTCGAACTCACAAAGAGGTGTAACAGGGTTCCACCTCAGCGTTTCGCGCATGATAGCGTCGATGTACGTCAGGAATGGTCTATCATCCAGTGTCGGAAGCCTGTCCCTGCCCACCACCATGTTGATCTGGGCATGTGCCTTCTCTTGGACTTCTGGGTTCAAAACCATCGCTAGTACGAACGTCGTAAGCACACACTTGACTAGAAGGCTAATAAGTAGAGCGTTAATCTGAGCGTGTCCAATGTCACATACTGTCTCTGACCCAGCTGAATATGATAGTGTGAGCGAAACAGAAGGGATGAGGCGGAGAAAGCAGGAAATACCTGCAAAAGCAGTCGCAGCAGCCTCCTTGAGACATTGCAACCATCCAGGCGACGCTTCTTCCTGCTCTGCATTTTGGAGCGCATCAATTACCATGGACGGAGCGGTACTTCCATCATTCTTCGCATCGTGATGAGAATGGTCCCCGTTCGTAATTATCTGCTCACCATTCTCTGCAAGGCATGTTTAAAAGGAACCCCGACCCAAACCTTAGACCACTCTCTGCATAATGCTGCCTTCCTTTTAACGCCCATACCCGGGAACCACGATGGGATGGTAAGGACTGGTGCCGAATTAGCTTGTGCCTGGAAGCAACGAGAAGTCCGTGTGCTCACTTATCGGAAACGATCCAAGGATCGCAGTTACTTCCGGAGTCAGGAGGGCTGTTGCTATCTTAAGTACCCTCCCAACGAGATCTACCACGTGGTCATTTGTAGGTAGCGGATCATAGTCGTATATGCTCTTCACAATAACTGACGAACTATACCTACCTACATGTGAGCTATGGTTGGCTTGAAATATATCAGGCGACGCACTGGAATAGGTGATCGATATAGAGTTCGGGAGACTCTAGTAACCCGCGGAGTAGTTGGTGTGCCTTACTTTGCTGCATAGGCACAAATCTTGATGCAGAATCGGCCTTGAAGCTCTGGTGGAAGAATCGGCGCTGGAGGCGCCATCGCTCGCCGTACGGCATGAACACCGTGTTAAAACCTTCCCCGAAACTTGAACACAGGGTATTGTGAGGTTCGTTATGATGAAGCAGAACGATGCCTTACAGCGCAATGGTGACGATATTTGGCCTGTCGGAGTAATTGCTCGAACGATCTTCGAGGAGATCTTTGGCAACCTTCTCCGAGTTGATAATGATGATATCCTGATTGAAGAGCCGCGTGTATACCAGGTCACCTGCGAGCCCGTGTATATGAGAAACAGAGACAGGAACCGCAGGGAAGTCAGAACGGCATACCGTACACTTTGGACCATTCAGAATAGGCCAACCACGGTGCGTTGGCATTGATTCCACGTACATTTCCCACAATGGGTAGCGGTGGGGGGCCCGGTGGCAATGGATGCGGGCAACGTGATGTTCGTTTCTTGCCTCGTCGACGTCCGATATGGACGAGTGTGATGCAGACCAGCACTGTAACACATAACGCGGTCCAATTCGCGGTTGCCATCTCGAGCGCAATAAGTAGACCTGTCTGAGAGTTCAGATAAATGGCATGTTGTTTCCTACCCAGGCAGTATCGCTAGACCTTATAAACGTTCGGATTCGAACCTGAATGGACGTCCGGAATCTCGACGTGCGTGTTGTCACGGAGGATTTAACTTTGATATATGTGGATTCTGAATATGGCGATGCGCAGGCACCCGCTCCCGTTCCCTTGTAATATTGTGCCGAGGATCCCAGGGATGAACGCCAATAAGCTGGAAGAACTGATCAATGCGAACGCTTGAGAGAGGATGGACGCAGGCCGGCCGCTTCCGCACATCGCCTCCCCTTGTTCTGATATATTTTGACAGGTAACGAATTCCACAGTCATGACGAGAGAACATATTGTAAGATAGTCGATGCGCTTGATATCAGTGTTTTGTATTACTCCTGTACCTTCCAAGTTGCTGTAAAATGTCCCCCAATTATCTCGACAATCCCTTCGCCCAGTACGCCTCCCAGCGGAAGCAAACCAATTTCCACTCGTCGTGGACGTTCATGCGAACGTCAACAGGATCCATATCACCATTCTTTCAAGGTAAGGTTACATGGCACGATCAACCCAATATTCGGTTGCGATTCTCGATGGTCCAGAAAGCGCTTCCATTTCAATTGTAAATAATACATGTGTGTTTCCGACTCTAGGTGTTGATAGAAGTCCGAGGTATTCTGCGAACACTGCATGCTGGACTAATGGGTTGCATCCCCGAGCGTTTCTTAACCCAGGATGGTACACTCACTCCGATGACGTTTCTGAATATCGGCGTTTTGGGTTCGGTCGAATCGAATCGTGTCGGCAGACACTTCGCTGATGCTACCTTATGGTCTGCGATGTCGATGATTCTCGCAGTATTCCAGTTGTCAGTACCTAAGGATGAGGACGGGAAAGACGTTGTCATTCGTAGACTGATAGGGCGGTCCGGAATCACGACGGTTGGCGTTTTTGTTGCGGAGCATTTAACTTTGTAATATGTGGATTCTGAATATGGCGATGCGCAGGCACCCGCTCCCGTTCCTTTAGTATTGTGCCGAGGATCCCAGGGATGAACGCCAATAAGCTGGGAAGACTGATCAATGCGAACGCTTGAGAGAGGATGGACGCAGGTCCCTTTCCGCACATCGCCTCCCCTTGTTTGATATATTTTCGACAGGTAACGAATTCCACAGTCATGACGAGAGAAATATATTGTAAGATAGTTGACGCACTTGCCATCGTTGTGTGGTACATTGCGAAGATATAATAATCTACCTGATGCAAACCAACCGCCACTTTTCTCGGAAGTCAGTCCGAATCCATTCCACACGTCAATTCATGGCCATGGGAAATTGATGCCCACCGAACCCTCAGTTGAGCATCTCTGCATAGTAGTCCATGCGCGAAGTACTCATGGCTGATAATTGTTAGTTTAGGCGCATTCTTTCGAGAACATACATCGTGGCTGGGCTATGAGCGAGGCACGAGCACGCAGCGCTTAGGCCGTGTAATGAAGAAGGTGTAGCTGGACTGACCCATCCCCACTTGGGTACCTCATCTGTCGTCCGTCTCCCGATTATAGGGACCAGGATGTTTAGGGCCCAGGGGTGGAGGTAGGGGGCGGATGGTAACGGCGGTTTCGAGCCTGCGAAAGCTCTCGTCAGGGGGCTGCCGCCCTTCAGACTCACATGATCTCAACCCAGACGGATTTGCTATTGCACTGAAGATGGCAGCCGCGAATTGGACTGCGTTATGTGATTGAGTGCTGACTGCGTCACAACTGTCCGTGTCAGACGTCCGAGACCAAGAAACAAACGTCACGTTCCCTGCCCAAGTTGGGCTGATATGGAGGCTCCCACTTTAGAGTGTTGCCTATTAGGCGACCTGTTCTCACTCGGGCTCCATTCGGCTTTGCTTGACAAGGTTTCAGGGTACGTTCAAACGTTCAAGTTCAGACCGTTGGCAGCAAAATTCCCGTTGGCAAGCCCTTCTTTTCGGGTTGGTATTAGTAGTTTGGCCAAATTCAAAATGTTCGAACATTTTTCCATCCGTGTAATATGACTCATCTCAATGACTGCAAGGAGAAAGAGGAGTGTGAATTTACGAGTTCTTTGTGTACATGAGAGAAGACGGGGCCTTGGCACGAGGCGCGCGTAGAATGTAGCCTACATTCTTACGCGATCCCCGTGCCTCGGCTAGCTTAGAATACGGACTGTGGTGACTCGCTTTTTGATTACGCTGGTTTACGGCACAAACAAATGCTTTCGCCAATCGAGCGGGCCCAGTGACTCAGCTCAACCTCGTGAACAGTCATACATGGTACTTACCAACGCCATACGGAAGCCGTCGTCGCATCCACCATGCAGCAAAGGAGAACATAGTTATGGTATGAGCTCCTTCGGCCTAGCACGATCGTAGGGTCACAGAAATTGACACGAACGATTCGTTAGACCATGGGCTTCTGGTAGAAGCCAGGGGCATTGCAAAGCATGTCACTCCAGTGAGGAAACGCAAGTTGAATGCACCCAACATTGCTGTATGGACGATCAACCACCCTCCTGCTTGCCTAGAAACACACCGACTCGTTATATTCCAGTTTCTCGAGGGTTGCATCGAACGGACACCAGATATCTACCTCTTGGAGAGTCGCAGCAGCAACTTAAAGGTGGTGTCCTTCAAGTATGAACACCACGAGACCTGACTGTGAGCAGAGGCCAACGCCGCCAGATAGCGTAGTACAGATGGTGGTTCCATCTCGACTCGAGGCTGAGAGCACCTGGTGCACGCGTTTGGACTTCGGCAGTGCTCAGATCATTGATTGTTTGGCATCACAGTAAACCAGTGTAAACTGAAATTTAAGCCGAACACAGTGAAAAAGGTATTAGTCATTTTGAATTTAGCTGTATAGGTGAGACTTCTCATTTTAATTATCGCCGTCTTGATTGGCCCTGTTCAACTGTTCGGCTCTGGAAGATTAATCGACTTGAAAGGTATGGTCTCTGTCCTCATAGGCGATATCTATCTATCGATCAGAACTTGAAGCTATCAACAAAGACTTCAAATCTTGACACATAACCTTCCTGATAAAAGCCCAGGATCCTACGTTCTAACCAGTTTCTGACTAGATCATATCCGAACGTCTATATGGTCTAGCGATACTGCCTGGGTAGGAAACAACGTGCCATTTATCTGAACTCTCACAGACAGGTCTACTTATTGCGCTCGAGATGGCAACCGCGAATTGGACCGCGTGTGTGTGTCGCAACGCTGTATGCGTCACACTCGTCGATATCGGACGTCGACGAGGCAAGAAACGAACATCACGTTGCCCGCATCCACTGCCGCCGGGTCCCCCACCGCTTACCCATTGTGGGAAATGTACGTGGAATCAATGCCAACGCACCGTGGTTGGCCTATTCTGAATGGTCCAAAGTGTACGGTATGCCGTTCTGACTTCCTGCAATCCTGTCTCTGTTTCTCATATACACGGGCTCGCAGGTGACCTGGTATACACGCGGCTCTTCAATCAGGATATCATCATTATCAACTCGGAGAAGGTTGCCAAAGATCTCCTCGAAGATCGTTCGAGCAATTACTCCGACAGGCCAAACATCGTCACCATTGCGCTGTAAGGCACCGTTCTGCTGCATCATAACGAACCTCACAATACCCTGTGTTCAAGTTTCGGGGAAGGTTTTAACACGGTGTTCATGCCGTACGGCGAGAGATGGCGCCTCCAGCGCCGATTCTTCCACCAGAGCTTCAAGGCCGATTCTGCATCAAGATTTGTGCCTATGCAGCAAAGTAAGGCACACCAACTACTTCGCGGTTACTAGAGTCCCCCGAACTCTATATCGATCACCTATTTCAGTGCGTCGCCTGATATATTTCAAGCCAACCATAGCTCACATGTAAGTAGGTATAGTTCGTCAGTTATTGTGAAGAGCATATACGACTATGATCCGCTACCTACAAATGACCACGTGGTAGATCTCGTTGGGAGG
Organism: Melanogaster broomeanus; assembly: GCA_014904935.1. NCBI lineage: Eukaryota > Fungi > Basidiomycota > Agaricomycetes > Boletales > Melanogastraceae > Melanogaster > Melanogaster broomeanus. The sequence continues at coordinate 168,498 of MU123731.1, read as the reverse complement.
TACTTAAGATAGCAACAGCCCTCCTGACTCCGGAAGTAACTGCGATCCTCGGATCGTTTCCGATAAGTGAGCACACGGACTTCTCGTTGCTTCCAGGCACAAGCTAATTCGGCACCAGTCCTTACTATCCCGTCGTGGTTCCCGGGTATGGGCGTTAAAAGGAAGGCAGCATTATGCAGAGAGTGGTCTAAGGTTTGGGTCGGGGTTCCTTTTAAACATGCCTTGCAGAGAATGGTGAGCAGATAATTACGAACGGGGACCATTCTCATCACGATGCGAAGAATGAAGGAAGTACCGCTCCGTCCATGGTAATTGATGCGCTCCAAAATGCAGAGCAGGAAGAAGCCTCGCCTGGATGGTTGCAATGTCTCAAGGAGGCTGCTGCGACTGCTTTTGCAGGTATTCCCTGCTTTCTCTACCTCATCCCTTCTATTTCGCTCACACTATCATATTCAGCTGGGTCAGAGACAGTATGTGACATTGGACATGCTCAGATTAACGCTCTACTTATTAGCCTTCTAGTCAAGTGGTGTGCTTACGACGTTCGTACTAGCGATGGTTTTGAACCCAGAAGTCCAGGAGAAGGCACATGCCCAGATCAACATGGTGGTGGGCAGGGACAGGCTTCCGACACTGGATGATAGACCACTCCTGACGTACATCGACGCTATCATGCGCGAAACGCTGAGGTGGAACCCTGTTACACCTCTTTGTGAGTTCCAGCGTGATGGTCCGAGAAAGGACTAAATATTTCGCAGCTATTCCGCATGCAGTCGTGAATAATGACATTTACGAGGGATACCACATACCGAAGGGTCCGTGATGCTTCGTTGTTTCGATACATGGGTTAATCACTCTTGCAGGGGCTACCGTGCTGACGAATCTTTGGTTTGGATATGCTGTTCGTTCTTGCTACGTTGTGTCAAACTCTAAATACTTCCAATATGCTATTCTCATAGGTCAATGGCGCACAACGAATCCAAATATCCGAAACCCTTCGAATTCATCCCTGAACGTTTTCTCAACACGGATGATGCCCTCACCTCTGACGATGTTCTGCATATTGCGTTTGGCCACGGCCGCCGAATCTGTGTTGGCAGACACTTCGCTGATGTCACGTTATGGTCTGCAATGTCGATGGTTCTCGCACTATTCAAATTGTCAGTACCTAAAGACGAGGATGGGAAAGAAGTGTCATTCGAACCTGAATGGACGTCCGGAATCTCGACGTGCGTGTTGTCACGGAGCATTTAACTTTGATATATGTGGATTTTGAGTATGACGATGTGCAGGCACCCGCTCCCGTTCCCTTGTAATATTGTCCCGAGGATCCCAGGGATGAACGCCAATAAGCTGGAAGAACTGATCAATGCGAACGCTTGAGAGAGGATGGACGCAGGCCGGTCGCTTCCGCACATCGCCTCCCCTTGTTCTGATATATTTTCGACAGGTAATGACTTCCACAGTCATGACGAGAGAACATATTGTGAGATAGTCGATGCGCTTGATATCAGTGTTTTGTATTACTCCTGTACCTTCCAAGTTGCTGTAAAAATGTCCCCCAATTATCTCGACAATCCCTTCGCCCAGTACGCCTCCCAGCGGAAGCAAACCAATTCCCACTCGTCGTGGACGTTCATGCGAACGTCAACAGGATCCAAATCACCATTCTTTCAAGGTAAGGTTACATGGCACGATCAACCCAATATTCGGTTGCGATTCTCGATGGTCCAGAAAGCGCTTCCATGTCAATTGTAAATAATGCATGTGTGTTTCCGACTCTGGGTGTTGATGGAAGTCCGAGGTATTCTGCGAACACTGCATGCTGGACTAATGGGTTGCCCGTGGTGCTGCCACCCCCAACTAAGACAGTCACATAGCAGCAAAGCGCCTTGGAAATCCGGGGCGAGGGAAAGTGCGCTTAGCAACACGGGAGCGAGAAGCGAGAAATCGATCTCTTCTGTTGAGGATGCACGAAAGAAACTCGAGTGGTGGGTGCAAGGCCCTACCAATATTCTGTGGACGGATGTAGCATAATCAACAACCAATTGCGGGCTATTGTGTGTGAACAATCACGGGCCACACAATATACATCCTGATTATCTTCTATACAGGCCACCATTATGAATTTCCTTGTGACCGCCGATGAGCTGGTACGACATCAACATACTAGAAATCGTCCTCCACTGGTGTACATCAAACATTAGTACCCATCATCTTCTCTAGCTTCTCCGCGTCCAAGCCCGCCACCCTCGGAGTGACATTGCACGGGAAGGGCACTGGTTGACTGCATTGCCAAAAAAAAACATCCAAAAAGATTGTCACACGAGGAATCAGTAACCATTCCAAGATCTGAAATGAGACTCACGTGGTCAATCCGCCCGACCATTCTGGTTCGAAATGTACATCACGCCCATCATGATCTTTGACTCTTGAGATCTTGAAAGTAGCTAAAATAGAAGCCATTGCCGTCCACAGCGATGGGTCGGCGAAGTGTCGTCCGACACAAATTCTTCGAAGTAGCGAGTGAGTGGTTCAGCGTGACGGACACGATGGCAAAAATTCAGGGATATACCTGGAATCGAATAGCGTAAAATAGCATGGAGGATATTCGTCAGTACAACGTTTGAATGGAACTCTCCCAGTGCGAACCTCCGTCCAAAACCATAACCAATATTGACGACGTCGTCTTGGGTCAGATTTCCATCTTCGATCCAGGAACCGTTCAGGAATGAAGTCAAATGGCTTAGGATACTTCTCTTCGTCGTGTGCCATGGCCCTGGAAATGGTCGGATTCGTCGTCAGAGGATTGAACGAGCCATCTGCAAAGATGCAGTCCCACCAGAGATTCGTCATGATGATGGCACCTCGTTGAACGTTAGATACAGAATGACGATAAAAGAAGACGACATGGTGTGTTACCTTTGGGTATGTAGTATCCCTGGTATACATCGCTTTCTATCGTAGTCGTCGGGATTGCTGCATGGGTTCGACCAGCATCATACTAACGAAGAAGCGACATGACTTACATAAAGGAAGCACTGGACTCCACCTGAGGGTTTCGCGGAGAATAGCATCAATATACGTTAACGATGGCCTATCCTCGATCGTTGGTACTCTATCCAGGTCGACCGACAGCATCAATCTGAGCCTTGAGCTTTCTCTTGAACCTCGGGGAACAAAAGCATAGCCAGAAAGAAAGTCATGAAGTGCCGAAGCTGACTTTGTTGTGGACGTCGAAGACTTTGGTCAGCAGTCTGTTCGACACGAGCTTTGGAGTTTCACTCACAGTCTCCGATGCAGCTGTATGGAAAATGTGTCTGAGTTAATAAAACGGTAGCCATGACGGACAGCGAGGCAAATTGGTAGACAGCACCTCCAAACGCGGTCGCAGCAGCCTCTTTTAGGCTGTACACCTCCTCTTCCGAAGCGTTCGCGGCATCCTTTTTCAATAAGGCATCGATCACCATCGCAGGACCGGTGCTGCCGTTGTTCTTTCAACGTGAAGTCAGTCTTGTATCTGTATTCTCCATTCTAGGTGGTGCTGACCTTACGCTCGAGTGCAAATTGGAAGGGTTGCTCGCGACAGAATTTAGCCCACGGTCGCGCTTGAGCACCTTTCCTCTTTGATATCCATCCCAGGGAACCAAGACGGCAAATAGAGAACTAGATAGAATTGTTTAGGACAAGGGAAACACCTCCCACGAGGAAGAGATGTCGCACGGAACGGGAATGTGCTGAATAGCATAGAAACCTCGGGACGCATTGCCTCGACTATGAGTTTCATGCCCCAATTAGCCGTCTCCACGAATTTATCTTTCAGCGGCGTCGCATTGTAGTCGTAGACGGCTTGCATGATGACCGAGGTCGAATATCTGACGAAGTGGAGTAGTCAGTTGCACCACTTATTTCTGAGATGAACATGTGGAGTCGCACTCGTGAAGATGGTTGCAGTACAGTTCGGGTGACTCGAGAAGTTCTCGCAACAACTGTCGAGACTTTTGCTGCTGTAGGGCATGGAACCGAGGAACCGATTCTGGTTTGAATGACTGGTGGAATAACTTCCTCTGAGAACGCCAGAGAGGTCCATAGGGTAAGAAAGCCGTGTTGAATTCTGCATCAAACCTATACCGAAGAAGTCGAGTTCAAACGTTCACTTGTCAGTGAAAGTCTCAGTTGAACTCACAAGGCACCAGTGACGATGTGTGGTCTGTTGGCATAATTGTTTGAACGTTCGTCGAGGAGCTCCTTGGCGACCTTTTCTGAGTTGATGATGATGATGTCTTGTTGAAACAACCGCGAATATACATAGGTCTCCTACAGGCCGATGTTCCAGCACGTTACGACGTTGGCTCTGGGCAAGACGAAAACGCGTGCCAACTCTCACCATATTGTTTGCCCCATCGCGCATAGGTACGCCAGGGTGCGGCTACATCAATGCCTCGGACGTTCCCTACTATTGGTAAACCTGGAGGACCATGGGGGAAGCGGAAATGGTGAGGATGGCCGCTTCGAATTCTTAGTAAGATACCAATAGACAGCCAGTGGCACGGCACAGAGCGCGGCGATGGCACACGTCAAGTACATGAAATATCCGAAAGAGGCGAATGCCAGTTGGACTCCGAGTTGGCAGGACGCGCTGATATGTGTCGCTGTGTACCGTACTGTGAGGCGTCGTGGACACGTTTATTTATTCAAATGGACGCTCAGCGCTCAGCATATAAGCACAGTCAAAGGTGTCGTAACGTAATGGTCTAAACCTCGACACAGAGAAGTAAAATCAATTATAACAAGTGCAATAATGGGTCTAAACCTCGAAGTGAGTTCAAATGCAAGCCTCGGAGGACGACGTCGATAATAGGTATGTACTGGGGGCTGCAGTGAGTCGAGCAGCGTCCAAGGAAGGATATGTATTATGGATGCAAACTTTTCAGAATCAGGAGTTTTGCATCCAAGAGCAGTCGTTTTTCAATTACAGTAAACTTTAAACTGGTTATTGTATGGTACTGAGAAACATCCACCCTTCCTCAAGCATTCGCATTGATCATCTCCTCCAGCTTACTAGCGTCCATCCCCGGGATCCTCGGTACAATGCTACACGGGAACGGAAGCGGGTGCCTGCGCATCGTGATCGTCACAAGCAGAAATCGGCATGCGTCAAAGTGTAAATGCTCCGCGACAAGACGCACCTTGTGAGTCCGGTCGCCCATTTAGGCTCGAATGCCACTTCTTTCCCATCCTCATCCTTCGGTACTGACACCTTGAATAGTGCGAGAATCATCGCCATCGCAGACCATAAGGTTATATCAGCGAAGTGTCTGCCAACACAGATTCGGCGGCCGAAGCCAAACGCGATATTCAGAACATCGTCAGAGGTGACAGTACCATCTGGGTTGAGGAAACGTTCAGGGATGAATTCGCAGGGTCTCGGATATTTGGATTCATCGTGCGCCATTGACCTAGGATACCAGCATAAGGGAGGGATTTAGTGGTTGACTTAGGACAGTATATTCAGACCAAAGATTTGTAAGGAGTATAGCCCCTGCAAGAGCAATGTTATTCCATCCATCGCGAAACAACGAATCGGCACGGACCTTTCGGTATGTGATACCCATCGTATATATCATCATTTACCACTGCATGTGGAAGAGCTGCGAAATATTTAATCCCTTCTCGAAACATCACGCTCGAACTCACAAAGGGGGAAGACAGGATTCCACCTCAACGTTTCGCGCATAATAGCGTCGATGTACGTTAGTGATGGTCTGTCATCACATGTTGGAAGCCTGTCCCTGCCTACCACCGCATCGATCTGAGCTTGCGCCTTTGCTTGGACTTCTGGGTGCAAGACCATCGCTAGCAAGAATGTCGTAAGCGCGGAGCTTGACTGGACGGCTCAATAAGTAGGGCGTTAATCTGACGGTGTCTGACGTCACGTACTGTCTCTGACCCAGCTGCATGGGATTGTGTAAACAAACAGGCAGGAGCAGAAGTACACCGTCCATACCTGCAAAAGCAGTAGCAGCAGCATCCTTGAGACCCTGAGACCATTCGGGTGAGGTATCTTTCTGCTCTGCTCTTCGAAGCGCATCGAAAACCATGGACGGAGCGGTACTTCCATCATGCTTCGTCTCTTGAGCAGAAAGATCCATCGTTCGTAAATATCCACTCACCATTCTCTGCAACGCATGTTGAAATGGAACTTCTACCCAGTCCTTAGCCCATTCTCTGCATAATACCGCCTTCCTCTTGACGCTCATACCTGGGAACCAGGACGGGAGGTTCAGAACTTATGCTGAATTAGCTCGTGCTGGAAATAGTCTATAAATCTTTGCCCTTACGTATCGGAAATGCCCCAAGGATCCCCGCTACTCCCGGCGTCATGACGGCGAGGAAGAGTTTACACACCCTCCCAACGATTTCTACAATGCGGTCATCTGGAGGAATCGGATCGTAGTCGTAAACGCTATTCATGATAACCGCCGAAGCATACCTGCCAAATGAATGTGAGTCAGTATGGCAGTTGCAATTGGCGGAAAGCGTGTGTATCACGCAACGCACTCGAAGAGGTGATCAATATAGAGGTCTGGGGACTCCAGTAGCCCGCTGAGTAGTTGGTGTGCCTTCCGTTGCTGCATGGGCACGAACCTTGATACAGAACCGGCCTTGAAGCTCTGGTGGAAGAATCGGCGCTGGAGGCGCCATCTCTCGCCGTAGGGCATTAGTATCGTGTTAAAGTCCAGTCCAAAACTTGAACACAAGTTATTGGTGAGATTCCTTATGAGGGAGCACACACGGAGCTTACAGGGCATTGGGGGCGAGGATTGGTCTGTCGGAATAATTACTCGAACGCCGTTCGAAAAGATCTCTGGCGATCTTCTCCGAGTTGACAATAATGATTGCCTGGTCGAGGAACCGCGAGTATACGAGATCACCTGTGAAGCCATGTAGATAAGAAACAGGATGCTAGCTAGTGAGAGGGAATGTAGAATGGACATACCGTACACTTTCGACCATTCAGAATAGGTCAACCACGGTGCATCGACGTTGATTCCGCGTACATTACCCACAATGGGAAGCGGTGGGGGACCGGGGGGCAGCGGATATGGGAAAGGTGATTGTTGTGCCTTGAGACGTCGACGCCACGCATGGACGAGCTGTGACGCAGGCCAGCGCCAGGAGACACATTGCGGTCCCATCCGTGGGTGATCATCTCGAGTGCAGGAAATGGTTTGAACATCTCACCCAAATTTATACTTCAAGTCTTCTTTATAACTCAGTACTACTGCTACATTTTGTTAGGCGAGAAAAAGGGTTGGCCCGGGATATTGGCTCCGGCAGGGCACCTCTACGACATACCATTATGTAACGCACCTTTTCTATCATTGAAAGTTTGGGCTTCTACACACAGGCTAAAGCTTAAGCATGCTCTTCAAGTCGGTGCCCGTGTTGCGCGAGCAGCCGTTGATCGGGCGATTATGAATATAAAATGCAGAATGCACTTTCGAACTTTATCCGCAGATCAGATATCGGTGCAATTTCTAAAGCCAACTTTTCGCCAATTGTTCGTCGATAAAAGATTTACACTGAAGGCCTGACCACTGACACCGTTTACTATTGCAATTCCGGCCAAGAGGCGCGATGATCGATGAGCGCTGAGCCGCCGTCGTGAATTAGGTAATGCGAGTTCTAGCTTAATCGGTGATAGTAATCGGTTCATAGCTGCGGCGGCAAACGCCTGTTACTTCCGATCAGTATCAAGCAAGGTAGTGAGACACCACTCTAACATTGACAAAAGAAAACGACCAAAGCGGGAGAGAAATATACATGGTATGTGGCATACGGAACGACTATCGAAAATCATGCACCAAAGAGCAAGCACACACAAAAGGAAGTTACGTATCGAGAGGGCAGAGAAAAAGAGGTTCATGATATCAAAGAAGAAACAACATACGAAGCAGGGGCATGACAAAATGCGACGGCAAAAAAAAATTTGAAATGAAAAAGATAGAAATGGAGCACTGCGGATCGTTGAAAGTATGGAAAGGTAAAGATGAGTGTGGTAGGTGATGGATCGATGTACAGCAATAGGGAAATAAGATGTATACGGTACATGCGGATGATTGAGGTTGAGGTGATTGCGACATGGGTTTGGTGCGTGGGTGGATGAATAGCGAGCAATAAGGAGCATAGTTTATCGTAGTTAGGTGGAGGATGTAGAAACATTTGATGGCATGATGTGTTCCATACGGTAGGTCCGTCCACGGAGGGGATGCGGGGATGCGGGACATGTATGCGTTGGTGAATACACTGGAAATGTAAGATCGAGGTGTTGCGAGGAGTCCGACGGGACGCGCGTATATGCGCGCGAGTAATATCACCGACAGAGGCGGAGTGTGATGATATGCGTTGCTTGGTCGACGACAAAGTGCCAGGGCCATTTGACCGAATAGGTAGAGCACAATGTTGATCACCTTATCAATCTTCCCCAATCCAAAGCACCCCCTCCCCTCTCCCCTCCGCCATCCCGTCGCGGAAATGCGTTCCAGAATCGAAGCGTTTCATCCCCGGCACCCGTTACAATCGTCTCCCCATCTGGGCTCATTGCAAGATAGAGTACCCGATGCGTGTGCCCTGTTAGCGAGGCGACTTGGGAGAGCGAAGGATACCGCCAGATACAGATTTGGTTTTGGGCGGTGGTACTGGAGAATCCGTGGGTGCTGACCAATTCGTGGGAGGTGTGGGACCAGATGAGGTTGCAGACCTGTCCACGAAAAACCGGTAGTCAGTCATGTCGCTAGGTAGAACTGAAACGACAACGCACTTGGCTCCCCGTATCTAACTCGTTCAACATCGTCCCATTGAACGTGTTCCAGAATCTTATATGTTTGTCCTGCGTCCCACCACCCGTAGCCAACACCCCCGACACATGCGGATCCCACGCGAGCGCCTTGACAGCAGCGGTGTGTTCGTGGAACTTCCAAAGGGGAACATCTCCATCTCCATCATTTCCGGAATTTAACCGTGACGAATGGGAAGAGGTACCAATGCTACCTCCAGGTCCAGATCCAGAGGTATGAGCGGAAGACGAGAAAGACGAAGCACGTCGAGACCCGCGGAGGTCCCATATACATACTTTGTTATCGTTCCCACCACTGGCAAGCGCTGAACCCATACCAGAACCTCCTGGACCCTGAGCTGGCGCTCCTCCGGTACTGGGTGCTCCAATCCCTCCTTCACCCCCTGGTGCTCCTCCACTGCCACTGCCACTTCCTCCCGCTACTACACTAACCCCACGCCCACCTCCAAATCCCATTCCCAACTCTCCACTCCACCTCAGACCCACATACTTCTGTTTATGTCCCGCACACTTCCTGAACGGTTTCCCTCCAGCAGCTTCACGAACGTCTCGGTGATGCACCGTCCGATCTCTGCTCCCACTGCTTAGGATGTGTCCGTTCCAAGATAGGGCACCAATTCGTTGGGTATGGGCGGGAGCGTAAGTACGGACGACAGTGAGCGTGGGAGCGTCGTAGATGTGGAGATGACCAGATAGGGTGCCTACTGCTAGGGTAGTACCCTGTATATGTGCAAAAAAATGTTAGAATAAACATATAGTTCCGATCAGATACGACGATGACACATACCTTCTGTACCCAAGCTACTGAACTTACCGTATCTCCCACCCCACTCAAATCACACAACTTCGAAACAACAGCATTATGCGCCGTCCAGAGGTACACGCAGCTCCCGAGTCCTACTCCAAGCACATTCGTACTCGACCAGTCTACCAGATTCAGATAGAAGTCGTCTGCGAGATCCGGGGCATCCAGGACCCTATACGGTGTCTTACAGACACTGCGAAGCTGACGCCGGGGAGACTCGAGGAGTTGACGAGATTCGGCGCGGACGGGGGACATCGAATATGCCTCGTCTGTTGGGGTATCGAGGCGGCGTCCATGAGTCGGGGTACCTGGGTTAGAGGAAGGGGAGTTGTAGTGGAATATGCGCCGGCGAGTCGGGGTGGAGGGTGCGATCGATGACGAGGAATGAGCGGGGCGCGTTGGTGAGGCAGGACGACGGGGCGATGGTGGAGTTACTTCTGTGTGAAGGATGGAGGTGAAGATGGCGTTGGCCTGTTCTGATGACGAGGAATAAGGGCGTGGGATTCGACCGGTGTCAGCCTGGAAATCAATATTAACACGAAAGAAGAGAGCGGGTACTCACCCTTTTGAGCATCTGATTCGGTGGGTATCGTTCGATGCTTTGAAGGGGTTGAAGGGCCAATGTCGTCCATGAGATGATATGAAGTCCTCATATCACCTGTATCCCTACTCGGTACGAAACGATCGCCATACTCTCTGTGACCACGGAATGAATCTACGGGCGAATCTGGGCCGGAAGTGTCGCTCGTGGTGGGTCGAGAGGAGTCGAGGGATGGGATAAGCGAGGGTATGGGTGTGGTCGGAGACGGAACGAAAGTGGGGTTTACGCGTTGTCTGGTTCTTCGTGGGGCGTCATCTTCAGTGTCTTGATGTGCGGCGCGAAGTCGTTTACCGAATGGTGAGTTTTTGAGCCCCGACATGTTGCGCGAAGCAACGAGTTGGATAGTTGAGTACTGTTGGGAATGATTGATGTTACCTGTGGTAATAAGAAAGAGCAAAAAACGAGCGGGTTGGTTGACAGAACAAAGAGAAGGATCCAAGGGAAAGGAAAGAAAGAACCTAGCAGAGCAATATGTTGAGGATAGTCACGATGAACTGACTGAAAGTGACAACGCAGTGAATCGGGCACTCGCAGGGGCAGAAGACAAGCGACTCAACAAACTCCCCGAGACGCGTCGATTACCTAACACGACCACCTATTTTTTTTTCAATCAGCGACACAATTCAAAAATTAATACGAAACACTCACAGAGAAACATCACGGGCATAAAGTCATGGTAAAATTGGAAGTTGTTGGCAGAGATAGACGCGAGAATTTAATACCGTCGAAAGCATCTCTTTCGATGACAACTAGCTAGGCCAGTAGTTGGCCAGTAGTGAAGGAGATAAGATGACCTGTTAACGGCATCCTCCGACTACTACACGCGGAGATCGAACTTGCGTTGCTTATTTCACTTCTGCTCTTCGAGTGGACCCAAGCTTGCTCAGTCTTGATACACTGTTGGCTCGACCAATAGTATCACTCTTCCACCATATCCGCCGAGATGGAAAAAGGCATCCTAGCTGGAGACCAGAGGTAGCCGCTGCAGGAAACCCCCTGCGCGAGATGACTTCGCGTCCGCTAGTGAACTTGTTCTTTGGTCATAGATGTTTTACATACCACTGGATGGCCTATGCAGACGCCCTTTCTGATCAGCAGACTCGACGTGGTTGTTGCGGATGGCATTCGGTGCAGTGCAATGCAAGACATTCCTCCACCGTTACACGATGATCAAATTTGGCGTTACATACCGCTCGCCACTCGTTCTCCCCCGACGCGCGGAAGGGATTCATGGACGATGCCGCTCTGCTTAACGACTTCGGCTCCTGTGAGTATCGACTCCCAGAGTGAATTCGAACCTAGTGGATCAAACAGATACCAGTACAGAGAATAGATGAAAGCTCTACTTTCTGGGATGTACTCCAGTATTGCCTATAGATAATAGCGATCTAGTGACCATGCATAACTGTACGAATTTGCATCTACCAGTACGCTGGCAATTTTACAGACGGTGGCGTGTTTACTGTACTCCCAAGCATCGTCGAAAGAAGGAGACTGTCAAGCGCTCGTGCAGATACAGATCCCCCTGAAGTCTTTTCACGGACTCAGGTTCGTATACCCGACTCGCTGAGGCATTGTGACCGTGCCAATGATTGACCCTTTGTTGCGATACAGCGACGACAACTCGAAGAAGCTGATGGCGCTGTCGGAGAGACATGACTCAGGATCAATGGCTTTGATCAAGCCTTGATGGCCAGTGTATGGAAGCCAGGACACTCGTGCTCCTTAATTAGGAAGTAGCTGAGTAATGGGAACCGTATATGGACTTATGCTGCTGTGGGACTCCGCAGACCCTCATAGACCTTGGAACTGGGATTTTTTAACTCCCAGTCAAACCCATTTCAGCCATCACGGACAGTGCCGAAACCTTCGAGTTCGCTGTCCTCGACGATGAGCGCACTAAATTCGACATTTTCACTCTTTTTTGTTGGTTTCTTTTGTGTCTTTGTGTATATACTGTATAGTACAGTACATCTAACTGGCTATATTGTCAATTTAGCACCACAGTATATAATATATTGCAACAGTTTGCACGCTTCAGGGTGATTATGTAAGTCGTCCAAAAGCGGAAACAAACGCGCCGAAATGCAGCCACTACTCCCACCACATGTCTCCTTTTGGATATGTCATGATCTCAACTTCTCTCTGCCCTCCCCTGCATTCCCTGCTTCACCAGGGCCACCCCTTGATTGTAGACATATTCTATGTACATATATATGTTATATACATATAATTCAGCCTATATGACCACTACAGTGAGTGCCTGAAGTGCTGTACAAGTGTACAAGCATTCTAGAGTGGAAAATACAAAAGTGGTCCGATGTTTTGATATTCTGGACATATATATAATTGAATTGCATCCCCAACAAGGGAATATATGTGGGTATGACATATCAGAAGCCCAGAATATAAATGTGGCTCCTTGTCTAGCTACATACTGATCTTTTCCTGACCCCTGTTCATCTCTGGGACTTGAAGTACTACTCTGGATGTCAGGGGGGTGGTGCAGACTCATTGAATGTATATACCATGACATTCTGAGATACTGAACATGATATCCTCCCCTCAGGATGGCCAAATATTGATCTAATTCATATTTTTCATTAATAGGGGCCCCATAAATCACCCTAGTGGAATTGCTGAAATGTAAGTTGATGGAACTCTAGCTACTATCATTATGCATCTCCTAATCAAATCTAGGGGCACAGGAGTGAGGTTTGAGAGCAGGGGAACTGAAACGAACATATGAAAGTGTGGGAAAGGGGTCAAAAACTGAGGAGACTTGGGAAAACATATTAAAAACATACAATTGTACATTGTACATCACCTTAGAAGGTGTCATAGTAGTTCTAAGGTGTATCCACCTTTAGACAAGTCAATTCTATATAGTGTTGCCACGGCTCGGCTTGACAGCTTGGTGGTATATGTCAAGTCTGGGTCTTCTCCAGCTGAGTCTGGATATAACTCCAGTTGGGGTAGCATAGGTAGGTGGATTGTATTCAACTACTTATGGTGGAGAGTTGATCCCTTGCATAGGTTCCAGTCTAGGACAGATAGAGAGAAGTGTTACGATTTTTCTTGTTTACTCACATTGTGTCTATCTTATCAGCCAAGTGCCTTTACTGATAAGATTACTTACTTTGTATTTTTAGATCATTCCTGACAATGCATAGAGTGCCCACCACAGAGGCAGTGGGTTTGTGGGACAAACCACACCAAATGGGACAGTCCCGGAGTGAAACAGATTTGCAAAAGTCTGACTATACTTGCCCAATTAGTCTCATGTAAATCTATTAAACCCAAGTAGTCATGTAGAAATGAAATATGTAGAGCAGGATTGTTGAGATATACGAATCTTGATGAGTGTCACACAGTGAGGAGTGAGGCACAGGCTGATAAGTAATAGTGCTGAGGACTCAGGTACAGAACTGAGGGGTCACTCAAAGTGTGTGGGTAGGAGCAGGAAGTGATATTCTCCTATACTAGTTTACCCATCTATATATACCTATAGTTTAGGGGGTGGTACCTATCCATAGGGGCCACAGTACCCATACAGCTTAGCTCATCTATTGATGGCAGCTTGCTCGACTACCAAGTCTCAACAAGGATATACCCTGGAACTATCACAACAGCTTCTGAGTTGATGTGCAATGCTATCCATTTGTTACGATTTTTCTCTTGTCACTCGCGTCGCATCTATCTTATCTCCCAAGCGCCCTTTAGAGATAAGATTACTTACTGTGTATTTTTAGATCATTGACTTTCGACTCATCCACAGTCAATGATCCCATCACTCTATTGTTCCCCTCTTTTGGCTAACAATAACTGTCTGTTGTTTCAGTTCCCATTGTGCTACATACGCATCGAACAATAGCCCTCTATTGTTCTCCCCTTCTATCCACTTAGACTACCGCGTATATATACACCGTAGTACCGCACATGTATTCCTCAAGCTATTCTACGTTGTCTTGCATTACCTGCTTGACTCCTCAGTCGTCTGACTTCCAGCCTCTGAGTCGTTGACGTCCCACTCGTTGAGTGGACGTACTATTCGTGGATAGACCTCACGTGTCCCTTACCCGGACCACGTGAGAATCCTTTATTTGTGACGAGGCTTGTCTTACGACAACCCACGTAACACCATTATCTATAGCTGATGTACTATAGTCCTGGGCATCTCTGCCCTTTCATTAGATTTTGTCACTGTAGACATATAGAATTGACTTGTCTAAAGGTGGATACACCTTAGAACTACTATGACACCTTCTAAGGTGATGTACAATGTACAATTGTATGTTTTTAATATGTTTTCCCAAGTCTCCTCAGTTTTTGACCCCTTTCCCACACTTTCATATGTTCGTTTCAGTTCCCCTGCTCTCAAACCTCACTCCTATGCCCCTAGATTTGATTAGGAGATGCATAATGATAGTAGCTAGAGTTCCATCAACTTACATTTCAGCAATTCCACTAGGGTGATTTATGGGACCCCTATTAATGAAAAATATGAATTAGATCAATATCTGGCCATCCTGAGGGGAGGATGTTGGATATTATGAGTGTGTCCCAGTATGTTGTCATATGGACTCATCTAGTTGTACATGTATATCATTGTATGCAGTTGTGTACATACTACAATGTATATATGGGCAAGGGATCGATGGGACGCTCTCCCATCGATTATCACCTTGTCCAGGTCCATCGTTAGCCCGAGCCCCAGTCTCCGCCTATGTCAACCCTATTCTATCAACAGAGGATACTGTGTTCAGTATCTCAGAATGTCATGGTATATACATTCAATGAGTCTGCACCACCCCCCTGACATCCAGAGTAGTACTTCAAGTCCCAGAGATGAACAGGGGTCAGGAAAAGATCAGTGTGTAGCTAGACAAGGAGCCACATTTATGTTCTGGGCTTCTGATATGTCATACCCACATATATTCCCTTGTTGGGGATGCAATTCAATTATATATATGTCCAGAATATCAAAACATCGGACCACTTTTGTATTTTCCACTCTAGAATGCTTGTACACTTGTACAGCACTTCAGGCACTCACTGTAGTGGTCATTGACAAAATACCATGATCTCCGGAACCCCGGAACCGCGGGAAAATCATCTCCGGCACTCCTGTAACCGGAGTTACTTCCTGAAGTCATTTTCTATCTCCGGGATTACTTATCGCATCATCACCGTTTCAAATCTCCTGTCAATTCCTCCCATTCATTTCCAATCTGTCACTATACATTTATCTTGTTCCTATCTTGTTCCTACCTGATCCCTTGCTATTATTAGTGAGCACATCTTCGCCCTTTATAAATGTGGTCTGTTACTTACAAGCACCTCAGTCGTTCTTCGCCCACCTTAGGCAGCGGCTGAGGTGAGTTCCCTTTTTACTCCTATTACTACTCCTAGCTAATGTATAGTAGTCCGGGCAACTCCTGCCCTCGTATAGAATTTAACAGTCATATAGGCTGAATTATATGTATATAACATATATATGTACATAGAATATGTCTACAATCAAGGGGTGGCCCTGGTGAAGCAGGGAATGCAGGGGA
Source organism: Melanogaster broomeanus (assembly GCA_014904935.1). NCBI lineage: Eukaryota > Fungi > Basidiomycota > Agaricomycetes > Boletales > Melanogastraceae > Melanogaster > Melanogaster broomeanus. Next base: position 152,674 of record MU123731.1, on the reverse strand, counting down.
GGGCAGAGAGAAGTTGAGATCATGACATATCCAAAAGGAGACATGTGGTGGGAGTAGTGACTGCATTTCGGCGCGTTTGTTTCCGCTTTTGGACGACTTACGTAATCACCCTGAAGCGTGCAAACTGTTGCAATATATTATATACTGTGGTGCTAAATTGACAATATAGCCAGTTAGATGTACTGTACTATACAGTATATACACAAAGACACAAAAGAAACCAACAAAAAAGAGTGAAAATGTCGAATTTAGTGCGCTCATCGTCGAGGACAGCAAACTCGAAGGTTTCGGCACTGTCCGTGATGATGTCTGAAATGGGTTTGACAGAGTGAAAATAGGTCTATGGGTCTACGGAGTCCCACAGAAGCACAAGCCCATATATGGGTCCCATTACGAGGCTCCTTCCTCATTAAGGAGCACGAGTGTCCTGGCTTCCATACCAGTGTGGGTCTACAAGCTTATTCATCAAGGGTCCTGCATCAGAATCTCCATAACAACTATCTGCTCACATATTCCAGGCTGTCAGGAAACTACTCTGATGAAGTTCTGATAGCGAATTTAGATAAGTCCTACACTGGTTTTCAATTTCAACAGCACAGAGGGTCACACACTGCTCCACCAAGTCAGCATTACCAGTTTATGGGAGGTAATTTTGCCCTGGCATACCCATCAACATCATTCTTTGATTCCGCCTGCATATAACTATAATGTTGTATCTACAAAATACCCCAACACGAAGTTGACAGTATCCATTCCACGATGGCCACCCCTCCCGCACCAGAACACCATCTGTGGCTTCCAGACACGAATGCTAGTCTTCCGGCGTATACAAGGTCGGTCTAACCCCGCCCTCACATTTCAATTCCTTGCTCAAGCTTCATGCAGGCCTCTGGTCGGTTCCGAACTGTTCACCTACAAGTTCAGCAAACTCGCTGCAGGGTAATTGTTTTACCAATGAGTTCACCACAATACCTGACGTCGTCCTCAGAGGTTACGATGTGTCAATAGGCGTCAAGTTCCATTCCACCCTTGCCAAATCAGACCTTCAGACCCGTACCCGAGGCGCGTTCGAGAGACTACGGTACTAGTGGAGAGTTCTACTTCGTTCCTTGCAGTAACTGATGCGTCTATATATATCACCAGTTTCCACTGTCCTCTTATAGCTGCATCCATCGACGATAAAGCTGCATGGGTGTATACGCCGGTCCAAGATGACTCCGATCGCGAGGCTTGGCTCCAGGGAGCATTCGTCTTCGAAGACAGAGGCCCTGATTTAGACTTCGAGGATTTTATCAGCTCGCTGACACAGCTCCGTCTCCCTTACGAGGTTGATGGGCGATCACTCTTTTTCCGCTGCTATCTCGTCGCGGGATCCGAGCCCGATTATGCGCTGATATTCCATGGATCACACGCGATCATGGATGCGTGGCCGACCTTGAACGTGCTTTCACTCGTGTTCGGGTGGATGTCGGTTGACTCACCGCTAGAGAAGCCTGTTTGGGGAACAGAGTGGAACAACCTCCCTCCCGACCCCGTCACCGCGACGGGCGGGCCTTGCGCTACCTGGGACACAGACGGCGCCAAGCTATACGAAGCCATCGCAGCGAATAGATCACGACAAGCGGTATGTGGCTTTTTCAATGCACATTCCTCGGGTAGTGTTGACGTGAGCTGCTCGGAAGATTTGCTTGACGCTGGGTGATGACCCTGTGCCAACCAAACCGCCAGGGAAGCCCATCAGGATCATACATAGATTCACTGAATCTGAATCTCGAGCAATTGTTGCCGTGACCAAAGCGAATGAATGCACAGTCTCGCATTTGTTGGAAGCAGCTCATTGCCTGGCACTGGCCGCTTGCAACCCACCCGACCCTGCGGGAGAGGCAGACTTCGGAGCTGAAATGACCATGTGAGCAGCAATTCGCAGATACATGTGTTTGCTCTTTAGAGTGTCTAACAACTATCCAGCGCCTCCCTAGAGCCTCGCCTGAGCAAAACGCACTTTGTATCGGCTTTCGCCCATCTGCCCGTCCGGATACGGATGACCGACATTTTGAAGAACAATTCGAAAGTGCAACAAATGCAGCTGACAATGCAAGCCTTGAAAGAACAATACAAACAGTACATGGATAACCCTTGCATATACCACTTGCTCGTCGCACAAAAGCCCTTCGCGACCCCGTACACACGGCCTCAATTCAGAAGCATGTTGACGAACATCGGCGTCACGGAGAAGCGCCTGCGGACGACATGGAAAGGGCAAGGGGGAGAACCTATATTTGAAATAGACGAGCTTTTGTTGGGGAACCGAATGACAACGGCCATGACGTGCGTAGAACCCGCGTTCCTATTCGGCGTCCATCTTGCTGAGATGCCGGGCTAGATCCCTGCACTCCTGGTCGATCAAAGATGCTCTCTATCTCCAACTTCAGGTATGTGAAAGTGTCCCGACTGTTCCTGGGCATCACCTCATAACCTTCCATCGTTAGACGAGCGATATGTGGAACGACGCTGATGGGAACGACGCCATAATGCAGAAATTCGTCGCGGAGATTGTCCGACATGTTCGGCTCCTCTTACCAGATGTCTCCAAATGATCGATAGTTAAAGTATTCTCCGCTGTCTGGCCGCCTAAAAATGATTGTCTGTAACAAATTGGATTGTCCTTACATTAAAGATCCTCTGTAGGAAGAGTGTTCAAAGTCGAGCGGGCTCAATATGTACACTGAGCTGGCTGGCTGGACAGCCACCAAAGAAGCTTAAGGACCCAAGTAATAGTAGGGTCAACGACAGTCGAGAGGGAACCTGCGAAGTAGGGTGGGCAGATCTGGAGGTATGGGCCTGGATCATTGCGCAGGCGAAGAGGAAGCCGCAGGAATCTCTTTCGACCCTCTTCTGCCTACTGGGGAATATTACTCAAACTAACTCGCAGGCGCAGCATATTAACATCCGGCGACTTTCGTGGTATGCATGCAGTCACCCTATCAAGGGCAGCGAACTTGAACGCCGATTCGCGGGCCACAGCTTCATTAAGCTCAGGGATGGAAACTTAATGTTCAATGCTTTAGCCTGTATGGTGATACGGGTTGTTGTAAAGCGCGATAGGCTATGGAGAGAATGTTGCATTTGCCTGCACTCTGGGACATTGACGTCACCAGCACTTGACCTCGTGTTTTACAAGCAAGTACCATATAAGTAGAAAAAGGTCGTAATGCCGCAGATGGTTGCCGGATCGAATTGTTCCCTCAAAAAGTTATGCGTGATCGATTATTAATAAGGATTATGACCTGTACACCCAAAACTTGTAGCACACGAGACTCACCATGTAGAAAGCGCGACGCGAGTCACGATGTCTGCCAGTGACAACAAGTCGGAGCCTCTGGTAAAATTGAGCGGCATTGACAGTCGCCCTGAATGCGAGGACAACGACTGCCCGCAGTGTCAGTGAAACGACGTGTGTCCGATACCGCAAAGGAAGAAGATGGGTCCAGAAATCCTACATGTGCAGACCCAGGGTCAGAGCATTGCAACGTGTTGGAATAGTAACTGGCCAAGTATGTCCAATCGACCAGGACACCATTATCTACGCCTCCTCGCCAGCGTACCACGTCATAACCGTGTTTACAACAGCAAGTCATGTAACCCAGTGTCCAATACGGTCACGCTGCAGCAAGTTTCAGAACAATATCTCACCGCCTCCTCTATCAGGTCGAAACTCGATGAAATCATTCATACAGCCCACTCCTGCAGATATGGCACCGCCTATTATTTTCGCGATTTGGTCTAGTGCTTACAACCTCTGTTTGACACGAATAAAAAGGCTTACAACCTGACGCTGGGCACCATAGAAATAAATCAAATACTTTATCTGGTCTCCCCTTTACACATAATCCGTATCCACCTTGTGTGGCTCTTTGTCACGGCTGTCTCGTGAGGTGGAGTCGCTGACAGCAACGCGTGAAACATCGATCCTTATTACTTGGCCAGACCTCTGCTCAAGCGAGGGCGACAATAAGTCCATGCGTCGCTGACACGCCCTCATCGGGATATGTACTCACCGTGGTCGAGTTTTCGACAGATGAGAACTCGTGAACTTCGGGCGATCCTTTGCGAACTTTCTTTCGGCGATTTAGTCTGTAGGAATGTGGTGAGTAAATGCGCAGGTCCGTCGAACAGCTTCACCCACGCGGTGAGTAGGGAATTGAGGTAGACTAAATTTCGACATCAATTCAGGACATCATCAAAATTGCCATGAACTCCACTCACTCCCTGTTGAAATCGAATAAATGCCTATCCAGATGTCTGTGAAGACCAATCGTAAGTCTTAGCCTTGTTACCAGTGGATGTAACCTCTTACAGTTTTGCATGGTTAGGAACTTCAAGGAACATCAGTGATCATCTTCCGTTCACGAATGGCAGAAAATTACACAGATGAGCTGTACGACCTCCGTAAGGCTACCGATGCAATGAGTTCAGTGAGGCTAACTAATACTAGGAACCCGTGAGAACTCACCCTGTTGCCAGGCCCGTTTCTGTATCCGAGGAACACGGGTCAAATCGCGACATCAGGACAGTAAGTATGTACGAACCTATTGTCCAGACGATAATTTTATTGACCAGGAGTGAAGTACTGTGGACAGAGTGGAAACAACGAAAAGCATCCAAGGTAATGTCACATCGAAAAAGCTTACTTTGGGTGAGCGGACCTCCTTTGATTGCACAGATGGTAACACAGCCCAGCCGTGATACTAAGGTCACAGACTGCGGATATAACGAGGAGTGCGGTGATCACTCCACCCCATGTATGTTCATAGCTCGTGACATCTGTCATCGAGAAGCCAGCAATACCAACGGGAAAGACAAGTACAAGGCGCGTGACAGCGAGCGCGAAACAGAAAATGGGTAAAGGAAGGGAGCTGGATAGCCTGTAAAGACGGTAGGTGAAGAATGACTGACCCAAATCAATCAGGATCGCTGTCGAGAGATGATGACATCCAACGAAACATTACCTGAACCCCAAAAGCAGTGAAGGGGCTGAGGATGACGGCGACATCGGATGAACGAGGTAGGGCAATGAGCGTCTGTGGCTGACCGTAGTTTGTGATGGTCATAGTGTACGCAGCAATGCACATCGACACGACGTGCGCGGTTTGAAACACGCTTGACTGCTATCAGTGTGCCATAGTTATCGAATACAATTGAATACTAACAGCTCGGCGCCAACCTGCTCATATCATTGTCGCCGATAGGTCGCAACCATGATAACGGTTCACTCACGAGTGTCTTAATAGCCCAGTGGTCCTTTTGGACGTCTTCATAGTACACGTATGCCTGGACGAACGCACAACCAAGGAACAAAGTTGCCATACATGCACCTATTTCAACTGGGCCAAGGATGGGATTCAAGTTGATTCCGTCGAAGATGCCGGGGCCGTCCATGGTGGTGGGGATGTGTGGGCGAGTCAATTAGCGAGCGCTGGTGGCTTTTAAGGATACCATAACGTTGGTGGGCCACTTCAGCCCATTCAGAATGAGGAATGAGGAATGATCTCACCATCAAGAACCCACTATGCATCAAGCACCACGGGTGTGGCTGTGATGTCTCATGATAGTGGACATGCGACGGTCCTAGCCACTTGAGTCACTGATCAGGAGAACAGTGAGGAAAAGAGATACATTATATTAACATGATGGAACCATCTCTGACACTATAATTCCTCGTGATCAGTTATAAAACCCCCTTTGAGAAGTATAATTCATTACCGTCTCTCTTCTCTTCACCATCTTCCTGATCATGATGATGCTGCTAGTACTACTGTAGTAGCAGGCATCGCACATTTTCGGACAGCCACCAGTGCATCAGCAAAACCCCACTTTAGTCCCAGATTTCATCACAAGTGACAGCATTTTACCGCATTTACACATCAACAAAAGCGCAGGATCCTTGGCTGGCAATACAATGACATACAAGGTCCACCAGATGACGCCAGATGCCGCAAGGCGACACCAGTAAGGTATACAGTGCCACTTGCAATGACATATATCACCTGGTAGCCCATGTATCACCTGGTAGCCCATGGATTACCTGTCAAAGCTGACAAGGTATTTGATTGGCTTCCCAGCTATGTTGTCCCTTAGATTATATGTTTTTCACTTGCTACTACTTCGTCATTGTTAATCCACAAAATCATATTATTTTCAGTGTTCTAAGCTATGAGTACAGGGATACAGACACATGGGAGTGCAGCAAACAGTCAGACGAGTAAGAGGGGAATGGAACGTAGCAAGCGAACAAAGCAGGCGGCGAAGCGATCGAAACAGTCGAGCGAGCGAGCGGGTGCTTGAAAGGATCCGGGTATTATTTTTGCGAGTGCGCTTTGAAGGCGGACGTGGTGCGTGGACTAGTAGGTGGAGGCGACGGCAACGGTGCGCTCGGTGGCGGTGGGGTCAAAGGGGGGGAAGACCTTTGGTTGTCTGGGGTGGGAGATCCTGGAGGAGTGGCTGGGGGAGCAGGGCCCTGTAAACTGGTGTGAGCAGACAAATGATGAGTCGATGAGTCATGTTGATACTACTTCTATCACCATTCCTGCTGTCGTCATCTTCACCGGAGCCGTTTCTTGTTGGTGGTTGCGTGCGGGGGCGCTGTGGCGGCTCGAGAATTGGTGGATCGTCGAAGCCCACCAAGGAATCGGAACTAGTGGGTGTAGATATTGTTTTCCGACGTTTTGACGGGCCACCGAGGGAAAGACCAGGTGCTTCGCTGTATAGAACACGGCCGCTGTTAGATATGCTACAAGTGGATTGTAGAACATACTCCTTCCGAAACTGCATCAGGTCCTTGACCCATCGTTCGTCCGACTTGCGCTCGATCATGTCGACGACTGTGTAGTACATGTCGGTCAAGTCTACAGTCCCTGTCACAGTCGTCCAGGACTCTTCATTGCTGAGAGTAAAGTAGATCTTCGAGGAGGTCAGTGGGGCTTGTTAAATAATGGAGGAAGCCGATTCTTAGCTGCACAGCCGCGTACATAATATTGCGGATATTCGGCTCTTGGAGGCCATGTATGCGGCCTTTGGGGGGTTTCGTAGCTCGCCGGGTCTTGTTAAATGCAGAGGCAGGTCCCGTGAAGATATGACGCCACGTCTACGACACAATAAGGTTGGTGTGTTGAGGATCAAGACGATCACGAACCTGAACCAGAGTGTGGCCACGGAGGAACCCGGTGCGCTTGTTGTTGGGATCGAAAAGATCCATATCGTATAGTAGCGAGGGAAACTTTCTTGCACTAGGCTTCTTGCCGGATCCTATCTGACGAGGTCCACGTACGTCCTATGATAGAAAAGATGTACTGTCATAGGCAAATCAATAATTGCGGACCACAAACTCACTGGGGATCTGCATCAAATTCTGTAACGCATCGCGCAGGGCAGAAGAGGCGTGCAACAGTTTGGTTGTTCCATCCACGGTCTGCCTTCGTTGAATGGCGGCTCCTGGGAATGGGTGGCTCGATCTTGTCCTTCAATGGATCCTTGAGCACGTAGTCGAGACCAATGAGTTTCAAGCTTCCAGTGTCATCTGTTCGTGCGCCATTCGCAGCCACGCCCATCTCATAGAATTATATGAGCATACTTGACTACAACAACGACGCATATATGCACTTACCGCGTCAATGAACTCGTCTAGCACATCTGGGTCAGTCTCGAATTTGATGATCACGTCGCTGAAACCTGGCACGGTCTTCACCCAGTTATTGTACAGTTGAATCTCATATGCCTCGGCGCTGGAACTTCTTGTAACTTCAATTTGAAACTTGCGATTCACACTTACTCGGCTCCGATCTCTTGATCGTCGCGAGGTCCCCCTTGCTCTTCATACTCTGCTGAAATGCCATTGAGAAGAACAGACCAAAAATCTACAAAAGGGTCGAAGTTCAAAGGAAAGAATCTTGCTGCGGATGTATATGTATCTAATGGGTCGCTAAGTACAACCAGAAAGTGAATTAGCAGCGGTAATGATCATCAAATCACCTGGGACTCACGATCGTTTGCGCTTGCGACCACCAGTAGTGCCATCAAGACCTTTCAGCAACGCCCGGAAATGATTTTCCCCGTGCCCTTGGGGGTGGACATCCGCGCTTGCGGTAGGCATAATGATGGCAGGAAGTAAAGATTGGCAGCATGGCGGACGTTCAATTGCACCTCACTCGGAGTTTAAATGTGTCGGAGTTTCTGACAGGGGCGAAGAACACTGCAACAAAGGTGTCATTGTACACAAATTTCTGTGCAGGATAATTAGAGATTTATACACGAGAACGGTATGGAATGATTCCGTTAACATATGCATATATTGGCATAAGAGACAGTAAGTGGCAAATCCTCTGCTCCCCCTGCGCAGAGCTCCAAGCCTCCAACATTGGGCTTAAGTCATGCAGCCAAAATTGGAAGGTGTAGTGTTGAATCGCTGACGCGGCGTGCTCAGAGTCAGTGATCATCGATTATCGATCATCAGCGGTGTATGCTGCCTTTCAACGTCCATGAACTTCCTCATCTTTATAATTATTGTACTCAATTTTATGGCCATCTTCGAGTGTGCAATTTGTAACACAAAGTTTGACACCAAAAAGAGTCTTGCCAGCCACAGCAGAGGGAAATGTTCAAAAAAGCGACCCGAAGCAACACTAGCACTCGTAGAGAAGCGGCGTCAAGATAGGGAGGCTCAGCAAGCTATAAAAATGCGGCGACTTGAAGACGAAGCTGCGATGGAGCAAGAGCATGTCGCAATGCGTCAAAGCATGGAAGATCCAGCGGATCTGCTGGTAAACGTCACATTGAATTGTATATCCTGGCTTGCTCAAGAATTATTGGCAGCAAGCAAATTCTCCAACACCACCGCCTCTCCCAGAGTACCGCCCGTCAGGTCTTCCTGCAAGGTCTCGTCGTCTACCGAAAAGATTCCAAGATGACCTGCCGCCTTTACCACAGCCTCTTCCCCCTCCGAGTCCTCCGCCTCTGTCTCCTATCCCAGCAGAAACCTCGCCAGACGATGTTACACCCGAGTCCTCGGAACCACCTGCACCATCTGTACTGTTCGGATCCATCGTGACTCAGATGCCACCCGACCACTATGGAGTTTCACGAACATATATTGGACCACTCCCTACGCATGATCCTGATAATCTCACAATGCTCACTCATGTATCCGACTCACCACACTTTGCCACAACTCCTGATCAAACTGGGTTCCGACCTTGGTGGTCTGGCTTTGGAGGCTCGCTCAGAACTGCCCGAGAAAAGTTCTTTGAGCCGTTTCTCAGCACAACAACATTCCGGTTGATGTGCTGGTTTTATAGTGGTTCAAATCTGAAGAGTCTCGGGGAGCTGGATCGCCTGGTAAATGATGTAATTCTAGCTGATGACTTCAACCAGGCCGATTTGCAAGGTTTCCGAGCAGCGAAGGAAGTCGAACGCCTCGACAACTATGGAGCAGACCCAGAAGACGTACAGGCCTCATTCTCTGCTGGCGATGGGTGGAAAGAGGTTAAAGTCAAGATCCACCTTCCTGGGGATGGCGTTCCTCATCCATCCGTCGAAGAATCGCCATTCTTCGAAGTCCCTGGTTTATTTTACAGAAAATTCATCGAAGTCGTGAAGAATGCTTGTTGCGAACCATTTGGTTCTGAACGCTTCCACTTAACTCCGTTCTCCCTATCCTACACGCCATCTTCGAACGAGCCCACTGAGCATATTTACTCCGAAATCTATAACTCCCCTGCAATGATCAATGAACACGAGAAGATACACTCACAGCCTCGTGTAAATGGGTGTACGTTGGAGACCATCATCGCATCTGTCATGCTGTGGTCCGACTCAACTCACTTGACATCATTCGGCACCGCATCTCTTTGGCCGATATACACGTACTTTGGGAATCAGTCGAAGTATATTCGTGGTAAGCCGACGAGCTTTGCAGCGCACCATCTAGCCTACATTCCCAAGGTAATATGTCATGTAGTTTTCCAACGTGCCTCAAGCTAATCGTTGTTGTTGTTTCAGATCACCGATGCATTACATGACTTCTATGAGGCGACTTTCAAGAAGGCAATCACAGCTGATGTTCTCACACACTGTCGACACGAGCTCATGCAAGCTATATGGCTGCTTTTGATGGACGACGACTTTATGCATGCTTATGAGTTTGGAATTGTGATTGAGTTTCTAGATGGTATCAGTCGCCGAGTGTTCCACGGTTTTTTACATATTCTGCAGATTATCCGGAGAAGTAAGTGCAGGTCATTCAATGCTGCTGTCTGCTTACAAGCTGACGAACTTGCTAGAGTGTTACTAGCAAGCGTAAAGTTCCTTGCTCAGTGCCCCTGTCCACGCTGCTACACACCAAAAGACAAGATTGGCGAGCTCGGATCACAGGCGGACAGGCGACGGCGAGACAGGGATGTATGGGAGGACAACAACAGTATTCAAGATAAGATCAACCGAGTACGTCGGTGGATTTACGAGAAGGGAACCAACATTACAAGTACATACGTGAAACGAATGATGGGCCCACAATCGCTCATAGGCAATGGCACGGGTACGGGTAACCCGCACGGGTACGGGTAACCCGCACGGGTTACGGGTACGGGTACCTACGGGTACGGGTACGGGTACGGGTACGGGTACAGATTTGGCAACCCGTGCCAAACCCGTACCCGTACCTGTACCCGTGGCCGGATTAAGATTTTTGCGGTGGTAGAAATACCATTTATGGTAATTCATTACTTCTGACACGTTGATTTTGCACTGATTATCTTTCCATCGGAGCCATCACAGACCTGTCCCTCACATGCACTCCAACTGAGCCAAGCACACGTCGTCACAGCACTTCATACACTTCTGCAACAGCCGCAATGACAACGACAACTTCCCGATGGCAACACCATAAGCCCAGACTCCAGAGCCCAAGGTCAGTCATGACGACGATAACAACTTGGTACATGGTATGTTTCATTAATAACTAACTACTGTGGCTCTCGCAGCTGCCAGTGCTCCCCGTGCATGGCCGCAGCAACAGCAACAGTTCGGCGCATGCGTGCACGGCGTAGTGTTTTAGTTGAGAGAGAGATGACGACAACGGAAGGTACGTCGTCCCTCACATAGCGTGCCACATCCATCTCATGTAGTACGACTAGCCCCCTCACGTGCAACCAACCCAGCCCCCCATGGCGCCACAATGACAAGTCGCACGCCCGCTACACAACGCAGCCACCACCCGCAAGACCACGCTCCGACAGACCACTGACAAGGCCCGCTCCTTCAGTGAATGCAAGGCAATCAGGGGAACAGGGAGGGAGAGGGGACGACAAAGGAAGGTACGTCGTCCATCACATAGCAGGCTGCACCTGTCTCATGCACGATAGGATACTCTTGTAGCCATGCGCCTTGATGCACCCCTCCCGACGACTCTATCCCACCCTCCACACCGTCGACAACACCACCGGCCTCATTCTGCATGCGGGGGAAGCAGAAGCGGTCCCAACGGTGAGCTGCTCCATGCGCAGCCGCAACGATGCACGCACATCATGCGCACATCACACTTTTTTCTTTTTCTTTGTGTTGTTACTAACTAATTACTTTCGCAGCTACGACAACCACGCATCCAGGTGCACATGCACCGTGGCTCGCTTCTCCCAAGTCCCGAGTCCTCTCTCTTACCCAAAATGCCTCGCCCACGCCCTACAACGAGCCGCTCCTGACGACAAACCAACGGGCCCACACAACACGCCAATGCGACCCCGCCTACCTCATGCAGTACACCGGACATGTGCAGCCATGACGACATAACACCCGCCATACCAGGCGACGACCCAAAGGTGTTTAGAGTAGTATACTTTATTGTACGTTATAAGTACTGTATACATAGTAGACCCGCGGGTATACCCGCCACGGGTCACCCCGCGGGTCCACATTCGTGAACCCGTCTGCATACCCCTACCCGTTTGGGGGGTACGGGTATTCCGCGGGTACGGGTACGGGTATGTCACCCATACCCGCGGGTATACCCCTGCCATTGCCTAATCGCTCAATCCCACTATGGTGCGTAATTCCACTTCTTCTCCATGCATCAAGTTATAGAACTCATCTTTTCTTGTTAGAGCACATTTTCAACTCGGTTGGCACGCTTCGGAGTGAACTTCTACTCGCTCTTTGTGCCGGATTTACTTCACGAATTCGAGTTAGGTGTATGGAAAGCAATTTTCACCCACCTGCTGCGCGTCCTATACGCACATGGCGATGATGCTATTCAAAAGCTCAATCGCAGGTAAGTATGAAGGAGTACGATCCACCGCGAGACTGACTCTTTCACCACAGGTTCTGACAAATACCGACATTCGGGCGAGGGATAATCCGTCGATTTAGCAACAACGCATCGTCCATGAAGCGATTGGCTGCACGAGACTTCGAAGATCTTTTGCAGGTGCGTGGATCAGTTCACATGATAAGAACTACTAGTGCTCAAGTTGCGAGGCAGTGCGCCATACCTGTGTTCGAGCACCTTCTCCCATCTCCATACAACGAAATCATCCTCGACCTTCTTTTCGAGCTTGCGACCTGGCATGGTCTTGCCAAACTTCGTATGCATACGGACACGACCTTGGGCTTCCTCGACACATCAACAACACGCCTTGGCAGATTCTTGAGGCGTTTCGTCAGCGAAACGGAAAAGGGGTATGTAACGAAGGACCTTCCCAGTGAGGAAGCTGCCCGTAGTCAATGGAAGGCATGCAAAGCTGCCCAGGGTCAGCAACTGCTGCAAATGAACCCACGCAACCATCAAGGGCAGGCTCAAGAAGGCCTGAAAGTTCGGCGATTCAACTTCAAAACTTACAAGCTGCACGCTCTCGGCGACTACGTGAGCACAATCCGGCAGTTTGGGACAACAGATAACTATTCTACTCAGCCGGTGAGCTTCCAGCTAGATATATCTGCACACTCTCACTACATCATAGGGCGAGCTTGAACATCGTCGAGCGAAGAAGTTCTACCCAAAAGTCAGCAAAGCTCACTACACATCCGGAATCGCCAAACAGCAACGACGTGAAAGGATACTATTCCGAATGTCCGAGGGGGAAGCGGCTCCCAAGTTGAGGAAGGGAAAGACAACTGGGTCGAAACCGCTGACTGCCAAATTGCCTGACAATCCTGCCCTACGCTTCGATGAATCCGAACCACTTCCATATTCAGACCCGAAGGATCACTACCATATATCAACATCAACCTGATACTTCTTGCACGTTGGTCAATGGCTTGGACAACATTCCACAGATCCAGCACTTGTGGCAAGTTTTGTGCCCACTCCGAGATACTTAATATGATCTCATCATGCAGACTTCATAGAACTTCATTCCTCGCCTCAAAGACCACTTACTTGGACGCCTGCTTCATCGGCAGTACGACGGTGACGAGACTGAACATAGTCCCCGAGAGCGGAACACGGTACTTCTTGTCGGCGATCAGATTTACCGCCACAAGGTCCTTCGCATCAATTATACGACTTACGATCTTCGCCGTGACCAAGACTCGCTCAACCCCCGTGTACATTCTGATGTAATGGTCCTCTCCCGCGAGAACGATGCCGCTCACCCATACTGGTACACCCGCATACTTGGCATATTTCACGCAATGGTTGTACATACCGGTGAACACTCCAAGTCGTCCGAGCCACAGAGAATTGATTTTCTTTGGGTTCGTTGGTTTGGTTTGGACCCTAACACCTACAAATCGGGCTGGAAGGCGAAACGACTTCACCGAATCGGCTTCATTCCGTCCGATACACCTGGAGCATTTGGGTTCCTCGATCCCAAGGAAATTATCCGTGCAGTGCACCTCATCCCTGCTTCCTCCATCTGTCGCATGTCCTCTCCATGATGACAACGAGGACTCGGTCTTTTATTATGTCAACATGTAAGTACATTCTTATGTATCTCGCACACAGACTATGAGTATGCTCATTTCCACATAGGTTTGTTGATCGTGATATGGTCATGCGATACCGTGGGGGCGGCGTAGGTCACCGATCCACACATGAGGCTACACGTGTCCTCCTGCATGATCGGGATGTGCTTGATGCACTGGCGCGGACAACAGTGGCACCAAGTGGCGAAGACGACGCCGACGCGAGCACGCCAATGAACGAGGAAAGTGGCAATGGACGAGGCGGAGACGAGTTTGAGGAGGATGAGGAGGCGTTGGAAGAAGAGATGGAGGAATTTGGGTATACTGGCATCGAGGAGGAGCTCGAAGGGAATGGAGATGGAGACTCGGACGATGGGGGTAGTAGTGATGGAGCGGACGAGGTAGATGATGAGCTTGGCCCCGAAGATGGCGAGGATGATGGCCCAGAGGAGTACGATGACTATGGAGAGCTGTAATCAATGTTAAACTGGTTCAAGTTCAAGTTCCCTCATGCAAGATACGTTGTAAATTGATACCTTATTATGCTTAATATACGTACACGATGCATACTATAGCACTCGGGAGATACAGTCCAGAATCAATCTTGCATCGCAATGCAAGGTGGCGCATTGAAACGCAAGGCTACGCAAGATAGCTATCCACAATACAAGGTCGCGAGCGGGGCAGGGATGGATGACGTCAGCTTTGGCTATGTTTGGAAGCACTGCAAGTCTGTACCTGATTCGAGCGCTTTTGTTGATGCAGCTTTGTGGAATCAACATCATTCTTTGATTTCACCTGCATATAATTAGAATGTTGCATTTACAAAATAACTAACGCGAACTTGATGGTCTATCGATTCCATGATGGCCACCCCTTCCGCACCAGAACACCATCCGTGGCTTCCAGACACGAATGCTAGCCTTCCGGCATATACAAGGTCTGTCTAACCTGCCTTCACGTTTCAATCAATCCCGTGCTCAAGCTTCATGCAGACCTCTGGTCGGTTCCGAACTGTTCACTTACAAGTTCAGCAAGCTCGCTGCAGGGTAACTGTTTTACCAATGACTCCACCACAATACCTGACATCGTCCTCAGAGGTTTGTTGGAAGACAAACAGTTGAGTGGCTATGCCACCGCTGACATAATCACGTAGTACATTCTGGACACGTAGTTAGAAGTACCTTAGTCTGGTTCACTATACTGAGAGCTGGTTTACTACTACTGAAACTATCTGTTTCTAGAGGTTATGAGCCCTGCCTAGCGCGGAAACCTACAAGCCTCGGAAATCAGACTCACCCAAGACTTGGACAATATGCCATATGAAGTAGAACTCGAAAATGGCGCAATAATTCAAGTAGAAGATCTCGCAGTCGACAGTCGAAACTGGACGACGTACCGCGAGAACATAGTTTATGTGGCAAAGCTCGAAGGAGTAGTGGGCCAATACAATGGCACTGACGCGAAACCGGTTGACGTGATGCAATGTGAGCTCAAGGAATGGGAGCAACGAAATAAGATGGCAAAATTACCCATCATGCTCACCATCCCCGACTCGCTATTAATGCGTGTCATGCATCTCGAAACCGCACTCGAATGGTTCCAACACCTCGCCAATTTATTCGAGACAAAGAAGAGAAGCGTCACCCAGCGGGAAGCAACATGCAACCCCAGAACAGTCATCGGCACTCACCAGAAGCACAGCGAGGACGCTTGCAAGCTGCGAGAGTGTGAAGCGCCTGCGAATAAGCCCAAGAGCGCAACAGCTGCAGAACCGCGCAACTTGACATGTCGTGAGCGGAAATGCAAAGCTGGGGAACAAGGGAAAGTCGAGAAGAGGGATAGAAGGGGAAGGAAGGCTGCTGAAGGGACCAGTGAGCAGGAAGCTGCAGTGAGAGAGCCAGGCGAAGAAGCCACGGACGAAGAAACTCGCAGCATAAGCCTCGCAGTCATGCCGAGCAGCCAGGACGATGATAGCAGGGACATGGGAGTCCCCTGCTCGACTGTTGAACCCCACAAACCCGAGACGACGCACCCAACAGCCAGCGAAGCAACCGCTGACGCCGCGAACCCAAACGCAAGGTGCGCAAGGCCCACAAGGCCAGCGGGCGCATCGTCCAAACCACGGGACGAGCCGCACATGGGTGCAGCTGCAGCAACGGGACCAGTCGAAGGTGTCGCAGATCACAGCGCTGGCGGCGTAAGCCTTGCGCTGTCGAGCAGCCAGAAGAACGACGACGGTGGGGACATAGAAGTTCACCACACGTCAGTCGTACCCCAGGAACCCGAAGAAGAATCCCCCAGCGTGCCGCTCGAGGGGAGGAAAAATGCCAGCCGTCAGATGACGAGCGGGCACGCTGACCACTCAGGAGCGTCGAGCAACCCAATGGAGCCTGCCGGTGCAAATGCGGGCACACGAGAGGGTAGACGACCCAACAGCACAACCCCGGATGTCATGGACGACACCGCAGCCACGCCAAGTAGCAGCAGCAGCTGTGGCAATGACCCCAACAACGGCAGCCACAGCACGCACATCAGCAAATCTCCCATACACTGTGCAGGCCTGTGCAGACCTTTCCAGCCTCTACAGCCTCTACAGCCTCTACAGCCTCTACAGATATGTCTCTGACTGGGGAGGGCTGTACAGGAGTATATAGAGGTGTTCATGTACTGCATGCAGCCCTGTCCATGGCATTACAGTGTTGTACAGGGTCTGTACAAGGTCAGACAATACTCTAAAGTCTGTCCCAGACTGATCAAAAACTGGAATGAGCTGGACAGAGCTATGCAATGTTATCACACTGGCATGAGGGAAAAATGTTTCATAATCATAATTAGCTACTACTGACTACATAATGATAGATACAATATTATAAGTTCGAGCAGGTGGGGCCTAAAACGAGTTGGTAGGACGATAAGTTAGCGGCTGTGGCCGAAAATGAGCGGGTGGGGGCGAAAACGAGCAGGCGGGGCCAAAAACGAGCAGACGGGGCCAAAAACGAACAGGCGGGGCCAAAAACGAGCGGGTGAGGCCGAAAACCAGCCAGTGGGGACCAAAACGAGCAGGCAGGGCCAAAAACGAGCAGGCAGGGCCAAAAATGAGGGGGTGAGGCCGAAAACGAGCCAGTGGGGGCCAAAACGAGCAGGTGGTATTGGAAATCATACCTACACTTGTAGATAGTAAGCCGTTCGTACTTACCTTCCTATTTCGGCCTGTGGCAGTGCCATCATAACTACATGCGTCTCCCTACATTCATTCTTTCCTCCAGTCTCTTTATGGTCGACTGGAGGTAAGCTCACATAGTAGATCTCCTACGTTCGTTACTGATGTACTATAGGACTTATTCAAGTCCCCATTCTTTTAGGTTATGAGCCCCGCCTAGCATGGAAACTCGAGATTCAACTACCACGACCTACTAGCAGAATCATCCCGTTGTATAGACACCATCTACCTATGCTTGTCGTGACAGCTGAAACCTACCAGCCATGTCCACAAGCAGAGACCTTTCACGTGGTCGGCCCACCACCAGAACACGTGCCGACGCACCTCGCGATAATGCCATCGGAAGGCTACGGCCTGCTGAATTCACTCCACGAGCCACTTCCCCCACCGAGCTAACCACCCGCGACTTAAGACCACCGTCTAATGCCAGTTCATGCCACAACTCACAACGCACCTGGCCAGTCATCACCACGCCTAGGCAATCGCACGGGTACAGGTAACCCGCACGGGTCGCGGGTACGGGTACCATCCGGGTATGGGTACGGGTCCAGGTTTTGGGACCCGCATGGAAACCCGTACCCGGCTGAGACCCGTGTACCATTTTTGGTGTGTGGCGGTGAGTCAGCCGCGCTTCATCGATGCTTCATCGACGATTGTTATCCTGTCACAACCACCACTCAGTGAACCACAGCACGACATAGGTGAGTTGTCTGTTATGTTCACTCACTAATACATTACTTTCTCATGCAGCCTCAACAACACTGGATACATGCCTGCAAACTCTGGCATTTCGCCTCAAAGTTGACTCCGTTGCTTCAAAAAACAACTGTACCACTTCAGTAGCGGATCCATCGCCTCAAAAATGGCCCTGTCACATCAAAATCAAATCCGTCGCCTCAAAAATGGCCCTGTCGCCTCACAAACCAGCCAACCACCTCGGTAACGACCCCGCCATCTCAAAATCAAATCCGTCACCTCAAAAATGGTCCCGTCGCCTCACAACCCGATCTGTCGCCTCAAAAACAGCCTTGTCGCCTCACAAACCAGCCAACCACCTCAGTGATGACCCTGTCCGTCACCTCAAAAACCAACCCACCTCGAACCCACACCACAACATACACCACGAGGAGACTCCATGTACAGCCGCATCAGCACCACACCCAAAACGTCTCACGTGTGCTTCCCCTGCCCGCTCGCTTTCGATCCCACTCACTCGCTTTCGATCCTACCCACTCGCTTTTGACCCCGGTCCCATCACCTCAAAAACCAACCCACCTCTAACCCACACCACGATACACACCACGAGGAGACTCCGTGTGCAGCCGCAACAGCACCACACCCAAAACGTCTCACCCGCGCTTCCCCTGCCCGCTCGTTTTCGATCCCACCCACTCACTTTTGACCCTACCAACTCACTTTTGACCCCACCTGCTTGCTTTTGCCCCCGCGTGCTCACTTTTGACCGCGTTCACTCACTTTTGACTGCGTTCGCTCACTGTTGACCCCGCCCGCAAGTAGTTGTATTTAGTTATATATAGTTTACTTAAAATATAGTGTACCTGCGGGTATACCCTTGACGGGTATGCCTGCGGGTTTTTACCTGTCCACCCGCGCCAAAACCCGTACCCGTTGGCATGGGTAGCTACCCCTGACGGGTACGGGTGCGGGTACACTCCCTGATACCCGGGGGTATACCCGTGCGATTGCCTAATTACGGCGTACAACGGTATTTTGTTCTTTGCCATGGGACATGGATCCATGTTTGGCAGTGGACTTTCAGGCTATGGGGCTATACTGTACCCGTTACTTCGTAGGTGCTCTTATCGAGATGTTGATGCCGAGCGGAAATATGATGGAACACGGACAGGTCAGTACACAGCATTCCAACTCAAAGAAGAATGGCGCATGTCCTCTTCACGGGTTTGGAGATTTGACGGTTCACCTTGGCTTAACCCCCGTTAACATTCCCCACCAATCCCAAGGCCGGCGCGCTCTCCGGGACGAGCCGCTGTTCAATAACACCAATCCACCATACGGTGTCCCGTCGCCGGTGTTTCAGGGGTCATCTTCACTGCAGCGATCCTTCGGACTTGTCCCCCCAAGTCACCCTCCGACTCAGACCTCACTCTCGGTGAGCACCACATCGTGTTGTTGTCCCGCCTGACTCATGTCCGCATAGGTGGGACGCAGTTATATATCGCTCCTGAAGCTGAAGTTTCGTCACGCAGGAAGAGTCCCCGGAATCACAACAAGGCTCACATGTATAGCTTGCGGGTAAGTTCATGGATTCGGAGTTCGTCATCAGTTCTTCCCATCGAGATTCTCCAGACAGTGTCCTTTGATATGGTCTATGCATTTTCTATTGGAGCCGACCGCATCGCCGTCATCGAGGATCTACGGAAGCCTGAGGTTTACTTTCCTCGAGATTGGAAAGCACATCGCTCGCAGCAGAAACAAAGTAGGTGATCCTTGGTGGTGCAGCGATATGTATCTTGTTGTTGAGGTGTTACTTAGTTACTACGTGGCTACTGTGTCACGATTTTGCAAACGTCCGAGCGCTCGCAGAGCGCATTGTTACCACCTAGGATGGAAGACGAATACCTCAAAGGCGCTCTGCGCAATGAAGTGTGAGCTGCATCACTGCCATTGAGTCACGTCGCCTTCACATCTAAACTTCGTGTTCTCAACAGCCAAACCAGACTCGCCGTATTATCAGAGCGTCCTCTCGGCTCTCTTCAGTCGACCCGCAAGTCAATTCCGGAGTCTCCTCTACGACCTCGAAGAGGCCCCAGAGCATGCTCAATTACACATTATCGTTGAGGAGAGAATCTCGGCCATCTTTCGTCTGCACGGAGCTGTTGATATGGAGCCACCTCTATTGGCGCCTTCTACTAACCCCGAGGAGAACCAGTCGCAGCCTACGTCTATTTATCGGCATGGCGTCATCATTCCGTTGCCTAACAATGTGTTGTTACCTTTTGCCAGGCTGGTTGCGCGGCGCGAATCAGGTGTGAGAAACAGCAATCAAGAGAAAGGCTGCAGGACATGCATTCATCATATTGTATGCTACACGAGAGGAACGGTTTCGAAGTATTCAGTTTAACATAATCTATCTGTATCACCACTCGACTATGGAACTCCCGATAGTTTTCAAGAGCCCTAGTCACGCGGTGGCTCTAATCTTGTGCACCGCCGAGGCCACGTGAAGACTATCCTGCCAACATCCCTATCCTCAATGCCTACATCGTACGTATGGGCTCGTGAAGAACGTCGCTAACGACCTTGTTAGACAAGAAAACGACCAAAGTGGTCTGGCCAGTTGATTCTTTGGCGGTTGCATCAGGGACAGCAAAGTTGTGAATCCAGCATTGGAGGCCTTGTTCCGTGCAGTATGTGGGTAATACTACCATTGAAAGGTACAACCAGGGGTTTGCCCCGCGTGGATAATTGGATTAGAGTTGGTGAACATTGTGAACCTGCGTTGCCACACAGTGCAGGCTTTGGGGTCAACCTTCAGAACGGCCTTGTGAGGATGAGGGGATGAACGTACTGTACTGTACAGCTAGAGTCTGATGCACGTAAGGAAAGACGCTCCTCGCTTTGAGTAGCAACCAAACGTCGAGAATAAACTTGGAGGGATCCATGACACGCACCACGCAACACAGCCAAGCTGCGCATATGATCATGCATTTGAGTGTTTAAAGTGGCCAATTTACACGAACAGTAATGATAACATTGTGGAAACGACGGAAACCAGTGCACTGGAAGCTTTCATCTTTTCTGACATGGGCTGCCCTGCCGACATTGGGTGCATCAGCAACAAGGAGTGGTCATCATGTGCATGCAGCCTTAAAGCACCTATGAATTCCAATCTTATAGGCTTCGTGTTCGGCCAACGCTAAATGAAGGACGCTAAGCGATGGACACTGCCGGGTCACTGACATTCGTGCACGTGTTGAAGCGTGGGTGCCCTTCATCGCCATTTGCAGTGGAGTGCTCCGTAAGTCTCTCACATACACACTTCTACACGCTTCCACTGATCAAGCTTTCAAGCCTGGCCTCTGTCATCGTTTACTCTCCCAATATGACAAATACGGACGGAAAATATGTTAACCTGACTTCAGAACCTCTAATGATGATATCAGCGCACGAAAACACTATCTATGGAATAGCATACCTCCCTGGGGGGAAACGAGTCGTTACGTGCGCGGATGACGTGGTCAAAATATGGAACATGGAGAACGGCGAGCAAGAAGGGATGTTGATGGAGCATGATGGCTGGGTATGGGGTTCCGCAATCACAGAGAGACGGGAAGAGGATACTGAGCGGCGGCAAGGATGAGAGAATCAGGGTGTGGGACGTCGAGACACAGGAGCTGTATTGAAGAGTGGGAAGGTGACACAAGCCCTATCAACTGCATTGCCATATCACCAGATGGTCAATTGGCTGCAACTGGTGATGAGGAAGGTAAGGTCCTGATTAGGGAGATGAAGGAGGGTCAGAGAAAGCATTCCATCAAGGGCAGAAGTGATGTGTACTCACTCTGCTTCTCTCCAAACGGGGAGAAGCTGGCTTCGTGCAGTTTCTACGCCGACAACGGTATTCGAGTACTTCGACGTCGAGAGTGGCGAACTCATCCTCGGTCCTATGGGTTGTAAATTCACCCGCTCCGTCATCTGGTCCCTGGATGGTAGTCAGCTCTTCTCGGCTCAGGATGAAACAATCCAGTGTTGGAACTCCGAAAGTGGCGAACTAATTGGAGAACCTTGGACGGGACACACCAACTACGTGAGCTCCCTCTCGCTCTCCCCAGATGGCACGAAAATTGCTAGCGCGTCATGGGATCGAACTGTTCGTTTCTGGATGCACACTCCGGTGATTCCGTCGATCAGCTGCTACTGCATGAATTCAAGTTATTCGCAGTTACTTTCTCCCCCTCTGGTGAATTTGTGGCAGCAAGAGAAGACTACGGAAAATTGTCAATATGGCGTGTTCCCTGGTGGGACGAAAGTGAACAAAAGGTGATTTTCACCCCGTACACATATGTTCCAGTGCCATTCCTCACTTTGCTTGTTGTTGCAGGTGCTGGATTCATTACTGGATGTGGGTTGTCCCAAACGTTCTTTCGCATCTGCCAAATCTGACCGTCGTCTGCCTTAGCTCCCCGCTGTGCCCGCTCCCAAGGGTCTATTGACTGTCCATGCGCAAGATGCATTCGACTTCCGTGATGTAAGTGTTGTACGTATGTAAAGTCGTTCTCGTGTCGTCTAACTCATGGTTGTAGTTACCCACCGCCACAATCTCTCGACCTCTTGGTCACCCAGCACCGATCGTAACACGCTTCCAGCGTCTCTTCCGCGGGTTAGTTACTCGCCGGTCGCCGTCCTCTCCTACACAGCGAACCACCGAACTTCCGGTTACCGAGATAGCAACTAGTCCTGCAACGATTGTAAGATTTTTCAATCAGCTCGTCGGGTAGTCTTTTAACATTTACGATTAATTCAGCGGGTCGCAGTTGGGCAAACAACACCAAGGAGGAAGAGTAAGAACAAGAGGCCCCGAGAGTCTCACAAGCCAGTACAACCAAAGACGCACGACGGTACGAACCGTCCTCTTTATCGTTCAGTGCCCCCAAAGTCCTCACTAATAATTATACACGCTTAGATCCGTCAAATGCAGAGGCAGGTCCCTCTTTATCACATGTAGAACCCTCATGTTCTCCATCCAATGGTGGCCCATCCACTGCTCAAGCCGGCCCTTCAACTTCCTCTAATCCCGTTCCCGAAGGACGTGCTTCCAGATTCGTTCAATCCAACGCTGGCTCTGAAGACAGCTGGGACGGCATGGACAACTGTGGCAAGTGTTCCGACTATTTCTGTGGTGGCCCACGTCCAAACCGCGAGCGATTCCGTCCATGGAGAAAGAAGTCACCTGCAGTATTTGAGGCCGACCAGGGGTTACATGAGGCCAAGAAGACGGCAAATGCCCCGAGACGCCCGACGAAGAGGCAAGGTCGCATGCAGAAAGGTCATGTGTCCCCTAACGTAGACGAGGCAACCGTCGAGCGCTTCGGGGAAGGCCGGGTGGACGTGACCGATCCTAGACGTGGTACCTTGCATTTCCAGGAGCAGATCGAGGACATCCGCCGACAGCGTGACGACGAGGCTGCTGCGAGGCGGAAGTTGGAGGCGGAAAGGGACGTGCTGCAGACGGAGGTCAAGGAGTTGCGGGATATGATCCACAAACCTCGTGAACCACTGGAACGTCAGATGCACTCAGGTACGCACTCCTCTTTGCCACCCCCTGCACTCGAATCCTCGCTACTCATACTGGTGCTCACTCACTCACTTAGGTTTGTTGGCTATGGAGGCAGGTCCTTCGTCTTCGGTCGCAGAGCCGTCATCGAATGCTGCGAAAGGTTGCGGTGTATATCCACCACATCACCACGATTTCCAGCAAGACCACACCAAAGCAGCCTCCCATTCGTCCCCTGACACTCACGCGGCAGCTTCCGAGCGCATCGGGGAAAGTCAGGTAGACGGGGCCAGTCCTTTAGGTGGTAGCTTGCAGCGCGAAGAGCATACCAAGGATATCCGCCGACAGCCCGACGATGAGGCTGTTGCAGGGCAGAAGGCCGATCCGAAGGTGGATTGGCTGGAGAAGGAGGTCAAGGAGTTGAGGGATATTATCTGTCATCATGTCTCGTAAACCACTGGAACGTGAGGCGCACCCAGGTATGAGCCATCCTCTTCTCCGTGTACTGCGCCCAGGTAGTCACTAGTTGCGCTGGTGCTCATTCATCCACTTAGGTTTATCGGCTGTGGGGGCAGGTCCCTCGTCGTCGTTGGCAGAGCCCTCGTGCTCTACATCGAATCCTGATCCATCCCATTCCTCCACTTCCTCTAACGATCCTGAACGACGTTGATCTAACTTCGCGTGACTTTACGCGGAACTACACGCCACCTCGAAGGGCTAGTACCCCGAGTCGGCAAGGAGTGCGATGCGCGCACGTTCCTTGGATTCATCCCATTGCTGCCTTCCAATTTTTTTCATGTTCTCCATATCAACTCTGATTCGTCAGTTGCTTCCATTGCGTATGGGATCTCTGTGTTCATGTTTTGTTCGTGCCATACATTGGTCGTCCCACTAAGGAGTACATATGTGAATAGTAATAAATTCGGTAAAACGACTGGCTATCTTGCCCATGCATCGATCAAAATTTGAGATCGAGAACCGGAAACCGACGACGTACTTGATCTGAATTCGAAATCGGCAACCGGAAAGTTACGATGTACTTGGATTAGTGTCATATACAACGTGACTGACCCGTCGATCCGACAGTGCATGGCAAAGAGCGCGATGTCTCCGCCCGCGTCCATCATATTGAACAGAGATCAAAACCGAATGCATCATTGGAGGCGCGTCCTATGTCCTCACGGGCAGCGAGTATGGCGGTTCGACTCTGTGGACGTCCCAGAGGAAGAGCGCATCCTTGTGTGCTTGGTTCCAGATGGGTCGATGCGGAAAGACCTGCAGTGTGTGCACTGCCCAGGGGACTGCTGGGTTTGGGCCTGGGTCACAGGGTTACCCGCTTGTCTCGTACTTTGCCCTGCTTCTTGATCGATGGTCGCCGTTCAAATGTAGTCCTCCCGTTTCAGATAGAGACTGTGCTGGCAGGTCATTTTGACTCACCTCACATCGACGTTGTTCATACAGTGCAACTTTTACGACAGGCTGCACCATACCTCGTCCGCCCTCATGATAAACATGGCAGAAGGTGACACGTCGTCTTCGAGATGTGGCACTGTGTGAGCTATCGTTGGACATGTGTAATCTGCTTCCGGCCTCGAGCACTGGGGGTCTTGCTCCGTGCAGTATGAGGGTAAGTACAATACGATACCAGCATTGAGGGTCATTTACTTGTACCGGGGGGTATTTCTCATAGACAACTAGATCAGAGCTGGTGGACGTTGTGAATCTGCGATGTTACATGCAGGCTTTCAGGTCGACCTTCGGAACAACCTTTTGAGGATGAGGGGAGGGACGAGCTGTACTGTACAGCCAGGGTCTGATGCGCAGAACTTGAAGGCAGGACGCTCCTCGTTTTGATTGGCAACCAAACGTCGAGAATAAACTCGGAGGGATTCCCGACATGCGCTGCCAAGCGACACGACCAAGTTGCGTACTCCGATGAGCATTAAGCATTTGGGTCCTTGAATGGTCAACTTACACGAACGATAATGACAACGTCGCGAAAACGACTTCAACCCCTGGAAAGGGAAGGCTTCATCTTGCCTAGGGTGGGCTGCCCTGCTGATGTTGGGCGCGTCAGCAGGTCAATCATGCAGTCTTATCTTAAAGCACTTATAACTTCCGATCTTATGCGCGTTCGACTGGCGCTAAATGGAGGCGGACATTAATATTGCCAGGTTACTGTCCTCGTGCTGGCGCTCACCACCATTTGCAGTTGAGTGTTCTGCAAGTCTCTCGCATACACACTCCCAAAAGCTTCCACTCGCCGAGTCTGGCCACTGTCAGTGTTTACTCTCCCATCTATGTTGAACGTGTCAAAAGGTCTGTCGACCTAATTCCAAAGCCTATGATGATGATATCGGGGCACAGAGAGGCTATCTGGAGAATAGCATACCTCCCTGGGGGCGAACGGATCGTTACGTGCTCGGACGACAACACGGTCTGAATATGGAACATAGAGAATGGCGAGCAAGAAGGGATGACGATGGAGCACGATGGCCGGGTGCGGGGCCTCGCAATCACGAGAGATGGAAAGAGGATACTGAGTGGCGGCAAGGACGAGAGAATCATGGTGTGGGACGCGGAGACGCAGGAGTGCATTGAAGGAATGGGAAAGTGAGCCAGGCAGTGTCCCCCGCATTGACATATCACCAGATGGTCAAATGGCTGCGTGTGGTGGCAAAGGTAAGATCCTGATCAGGGAGATGAACTTGAAGGAGGGTGGTCACGTCCAACATTCCATCGAGGTCGGAAGTAATGTCGAGATGCTCTGCTTCTCTCCAAGCGGGGAGAAGCTGGCTTGCTGCAGTTTCTGGGACGATAAGGGAATGCGAGTATTTGACGTTGCAGGGAGTGGCGAACTGATCGTCGGTCCAATCGGTTATCAATACAGTGATACACACGCTCTGTGATCTGGTCCCTCGATGGCACTCAGTCTCTTCTCCGCTCACACTGACGCAATCCGCGCTTGGAACTCCGAAAATGGAGAACTCATTGGACAGACCACGCTTACTCCGTCACTTCCCTCTCGCTTCTCCCCAGATGGCATGACAATTGCCAGCACATCAATTGACCAAACTGTTCGCTTCTGTGGGACCACCTGAGTGTGCATCCCAGTCTGGGATGCACACTCAGGTGGTCCCATCGATCAGCCGCTGCTGCATGAATCCTCGCCATACGCAGTTACTTTTCCCCCCTCTGGTGAATTTGTGGCAATCGGAGAAGAGAACGGAAATTTGTCAATACGGCGCGTTCCCTGGTGGAACGAAAGTCAAAAAAAGGTAATTGCCGCATGAACCTTCAAGTTATCTTCTAACTCTGTTCCTTACTTTGTTCGTGGTCACAGGCGCATGATTCATTACTCGACGTGCGTTATCCCAAACGTTTAGCACCTGCCATTCTGACCGTCGTCTGCCTTAGCTCTCAGCTGTGCCCATTCCAAGGGGTCTTTTGGATGTCCATGCGCAAGATGAATCCGGTTTCCGATGATGTACGCGTTACACATATATGTAAAGTCATCCTCGTGTGGTTTAACTCATGGTCACGGTGTAGTTACCCACAAACGCGACCTGTCCACCTCTTGGTCGCCCAGCACCGATCGCGACACGCGTTCAGCGTCTCTGGCATGGGCTAGTGGACTCACGACTGGCCGTCGATCTCCTACACAACTAGCCACAGAAAGGTCAACCTACTTCGCAAGAGCGGCGTTTCTGGAAATCCCCAGTCCGCATGCCGGTAGCAGCCGGTCGGCTCACAGATGTAACATTTCTCATTCACGTCGTCACGTCATCGTCTGACATTCAAACCATTCACTCAGCGGGTCATAGTCGCCAGGCGTCTCAGAAAACGCAGGAAGGAGAAGAAACAGCGCCAGTCTCATAAACCACCCCAACCTCGGACGCACACAGGTGCGGACCTATCCCTCCTATATCACTCATCTCACCCAAGCTGTCGTTAATACTACTTCTCACAATGAGATCCTACAAATGCGGTGGCAGGTCCCTCCTCATCCCATACACAACCCCAGGTGCTCCATCCAAAACTGGTCCATCGCCTCCTCAAGCCGGTCCTTCCGCTCCCTCTAAGCCTGCACCAAAAGGACGTGCTTCCAGCTTCGTACAATCCAACGCGGGCTCCGACGACAGTTGGGACGACATGGACGGCTGTGGCAAGTGTATCGACTATTTATGTGGCGGTCCACGTCCAGATCGCCAGCGATTCCGTCCATGGAAGAAGAGGCCTCCTGCAGTGATTGAGGCTGAGCAGCGACCAGTAAATGTCTCGAAACGCCCAACGAAGAATCCTGGTCGCACGCAGAAAGTTCGCGCGTCCCCTAACGCAGATGAGGCAACCGGCAAGTACCTCGGGGGCAGTCGGGTCGACGGGGCCGCTCCTCGACGTGATATACTGCAGCTCCAAGAACAGGTCGAGCAGCTCCGCCAACGGCTCGACGATGAGGCCGCTGCGAGGCGGACGGCAGAGGAGGAGAGAGATGGACTGAAGGACGAGCTTAAGGAATTGCGGGATAGCAGCGACAAGTCTCGTGAAATATCGGAACGTCGGATGCACTCAGGTACGCACGTCTATCTACCGCAGCCAAGCGGTCACTAATCACCCTGGTGCCCGTGCTCCCAATTAGGTTTTTTGGTTGGGGGGGCAAGTTCCTCGGCATCGTTCGCGCAGCCGTCATGGTCTGCATCGAACACTGCGAAAGGTCACGGTGCACATCCACCACATCACCATGATTCGCAATGCGACGACACCAAAGCAGCCTTTCACGCTTCCCTTGCTTACGACGCAACGTTTGAGCGCCTTGGGACAGCCACGTGGACGGGGCCAACCCCCAACGCGGTGCGTCTCAGCTCCAAGAGCAGAACGAGATGATCCACCGACAGCTCCACGAGGCGGCTGTTGGGAGGCGGAAGGCAGATGCGATGGTAGACTTGCTGGAGAAGGTGGTGAAAGAGTTGCGGGATATCTGCCACACATCTCGTGAACCACAGGATAGTCAAACACACTCAGGTACGGCCGCCTCTCTAGCATGCTCTGAACTTGAGCGGTCACTAATCACACTGGCACTTATTAGGTTTGTCGGTTGTGGAGGGAGGTCCCTTGTCGTCGTTCGCAGAGCCCTCGTGTTCTACATCAAACCCTGGTCCCTCCACTTCCTCTAGCAATCCTGAAGGAAGTTAATTTAACTTACGTGCGATTTTACGCACACTACAGGCCGTCTCGACGAGCTCGAGTGCCCCGATTCGGCAAGGAGTGTGATGTGCGCGCATTCCTTGGATTCGTCCCGCTGCTGACTCTATGCAGTTTCATGTTCTCCTTATCATTCAGATTGTTAGTTACATCCACTGCTTATGAAGATCTCTGCGTTCGTGTTTTGTTCATGTCATAGACCAGTCAGGCATGCTCGGCGACAGCAGTGATTTAAACGAGCTGTATCCGTTACTTGAATGCCTATACGATTCACGAAGAGGTGTATGTACCCAATTGACGCCGAACACCACCTGGTCGGGCCACAAATCCGGTGACCTGACCTCTGGCAATATTCGGCCGACATTGCTGTGGTTCGTGCAAAGCACAAGCAGATCTGTGGTATGCAATTTCTTACATATTGATACGTGGCGTGACTCGTTCCACCTTTGCAACAGAAGCGCAGTTTGCGGTCCCTAGGCGGAAGCTTCCTGATCAGCGATTCAACGCAACGTGTCACGGTTTCTGCTTCTTCTGCGAGTCTTTGAGCTTCAAACTCAAGTTCCGTAGCGACGATTCGAGCTGTTCTCATCACTTCGGGTGGCTCCTACGAGTCTGGATCCTCCCTGTGCATGTGCTAATCATTTACAGCGTACAATGCCCTGAGCTTTTCGTGATAGGACAACAAATATGTGCTGTGTTGGACATTGGATCTCCACTCTACTAGTCTTTTCATAGGTGTTCTTCGCAAAGTGTTGATGAGTGGAAGTATAATAGAATGCGAACAGGCAATGTACACGACATTCCAACGCGAAACGAAGCGTGGCGCATATTCTGTTGACAGGTTGGTGTGCTTCCCGGGACGATTCAGAGTCGCTATTCAATAGAAAAAATCCACCATACGAGTATTCCGTCGTCGGATTTTCGAGGGCCATCATCCCTGAAGCCTCTCCTCTTGTTCTTGTTTCTTCCGAGCCTCAAGTTGAAAACCAGGATGCACGACTTGAAGATGACAATCCGACCTTTCTTTCTAACTCGTTGGCGACTAGCGTTTGTAGTCCTGGCATGTGGAGGTTTCCTCTGGACCGCAGATGGCCATGATGCAATCGACGTTTACTTCTCCGAACGGGACCACCCGTTTCTCTGTACGGTGCGTTGTCCTTGTTCCAGGGTGGTGACGACAAGATCTCATATGTAAATTGTAGCTTCAACACACAGGAGATACAACAGTGGATTGGGGAGTAGGGCCCTGTCATCGTACTCACCAACAGAGATGATATCCAGGTCGGCATCAGGCACGTGTTAAGTCCATCGAAGAAGGCGAAGAGTGCGTCAGCGAGTGTACGATGGTACAACCCTGGATGAAGGGAAGGACGCGCTGAACTGTACAGTAGAGATTGAGACTGTAGAGTCTAATGCGCAGAAGGCAAGACACGCCTCGCTACGGTTGGCGACCAAACGTAAGAATAAACTTGGAGGGATCCATGACACAGACTGCCACGCGACACGATCAAGTTGCGAATCCGATGAGCATCATGCATTTGGGTGTTTGAAGTGGTCAACTTACATGGACAGTAATGATAACGTCGCCGAAAGAATTTCAACAGCCTGGCAACGCTTCACCTTGCCCGGGGTGGGCTGACCTGCGGACATTGGGTGCGTCAGCAACACAGAGAAGTCATCATGCACTGTCACAGCACCTACGTCTTATGGGCGTTGGACGAGCGCTAAATGGAAGGCGCTATAGCGGCAGACACTGCCGATCACTGACCTCGTGCACAACACGTTGTAGGGTGCCATCACCATCATTTGCAGTTGAGCAAGTCTGTCGCATACACTCCTCCTATACTCTTTCATTCACCGAGTCTGGCCGCTGTCACTGTTGACTCTCCCAACGATGTCGAACACGTCGAAAAAGTCTGTCGACCTGACCTCAAAGCCTTTAATCACGATGTCAGCACACGAAGATACTATCTGGCGAATAGCATACTTCCCTGGGGGAGAACGCGTCGTTACGTGCTCGTCAGACAACACGGTCAAAATCTGGAACATGGAGAATGGCGAGCAAGAAGGGACGTCAATGGAGCACGATAGCTGGGTGAAGGGCCTTGCAATCACGAGAGACGGAAAGGGGATACTGAGCGGTGGCAGTGATGGGAGAATCAGGGTGTGGGCCGTGGAGATGCAGGAGTGTATTGAAGAATGGGAAAGTGGCCCATACGAGATCAACTACATTGCCATTTCACCAGATGGTCAGTTGGCTGCGAGTGGTGGTAGCGAAGGTAAGATCCTCATTAGGGATCTGACGGAGGGCGGTCAGATCAAACATTCCCTCGACGGTGGAATACGTGTAGACTTGCTCTGCTTCTCTCCAAATGGGGAGAAGCTGGCTTCCTCCAGTTACGTTGGCGATAACGGAATGCGAGTGTTCGACGTCGAGAGTGGCGAACTCATCCTCGGGCCCATGGGCTATAGATACACCTACTCCGTGATCTGGTCCCTCGATGGCACTCAGCTCTTCTCGGCTCACGACGATCACACAATCCGGTGTTGGAACTCCGAAAATGGTGAACTAATTGGAGAACCTTGGACGGGTCACACTGGGACAGTGTTCTCCCTCTCGCTCTCCCCAGACGGCACGAAAATTGCCAGCGCATCATTCGATAACACTGTTCGTTTCTGGGATGCACGCACTGGTGATTCCATCGATCAGCCACTACTGCATGACTCCGGGTTACTTGCAGTTACTTTCTCTCCCTCTGGTGAATTTGTGGCAGCCGGAGGATACAATGGAACCTTATCAATATGGCGTGTTCCCTGGTGGGACGAAAATCGAAAGAAGGTGATTACCGCGTGCACCCCTGTTCCAACGCCATTTCTCACTTTGTTCGTCGTCGCAGGTGTATGATTCTTTACTGGACGTGCGTCATCCCAAACGTTCAGCACCTGCCGTTCTGACCGTCGTGTGGCCTAGCTCCCAGCTGTGCCCGCTCCCAAGGGTCTCTCGAGTCTCCCTGCACAAGACGAATTCGACTTCCGAGATGTATGCGTTACTCATCTAAAAGTCGTCCTCGTGTGGTCTAACTCATGGTTGTAGTTAACCACCGGCACGACCTCTCGACCTCTCGATCGCCCAGCACCGATCGTCACGCGCATTCAGCGTCTGTTGCACGGGATAGTCACTCGCCGCTCGTCGTCCTCTCCTACACAACCAACCATAGAACTTCAGCCCACTTCGCAAGACCGGCGTTTCTGGAAACCCTCAGTCCGCACCCCGATAGCAGCCGGTCGGCTCACAGAGGTGATATGTCTCGTTCACGTCGTCGCGTCATGGTCTGACATTCGATGATGTAACCAGCGGGTCGTAGTCGCCAAGAGCCGGAGAAAACGCAGGAAGGAGAAGAAATATCCCAAATCTCATAAACCACCACAACCTCAGAGCAACACGGGTGCGGGTTCGTCTCTTCTATATCACTCATCTCCCCCAAGTTGTCATTCAGACTTCTTGTAATTAGATCCTTCAAATGCAGTGGCAGGTCCCTCCTCATCCCACGCGCAGCCTTCAGGTGCTCCATCCAAACCTGGTCCATCCACTCCTCAAGCCGGTCCATCCACTCCCTCTAACCCCGTTCCCGAAGGACGTGCTTCCAGCTTCGCACAATCCAACGCGGGCTCCGACGACAGCTGGGACGACATGGACGGCTGTGGCAAGTGTCTCGACTATTTCTGTGGCGGCCCACGTCCGGATCGTGAGCGATTTCGTCCATGGAAGAAGAAGTCGCCTGCAGTGATTGAGGCTGAGCAGCGGCTGCAGGAGGCAAAGAGGACAGTAAATGTCCCGACGAAGAAGCATGGTCCCACGCAGAAAGGTCACACATACCCTGAGGAGGCACCGCTTGAGCACCCCAGGGACAGTCCCATGGATGGGGCTGCTAACCGACATGGTACCATCCAGCACCAAACTCAGAACGAGCAGCTCCGCCGACAACTCCACGAGGTGGCTACAGCGAAGCGGAAGGCAGAGGAGAGGGTGAATATGCTGGAGAAGAAGTTTGAAGAGTTGCAGTATAGCAGCTACAAGCCTCGGGAACCACTGGAACGTCAAACGCGCTCAGGTACGGAGCCTCTTTACCATCCATTCCACTCAAGCCGTCTATAGTCACATTGGTGCTCATTTATTTGACTAGGTATGTCGGCTGCGGAAGCAGGTCCCTCGTCATCAATTGCAGAGTCCTCATCCGCTCCATCGAATCCTGGCAAAGCTCACGGCGTAGACCCGCTCCGTCACCACAATTCCCAATGGGACCACACCAAAGCTGCCTCCCAGGCACCCCATGATGCCGATGAGGCAACATCTGAGGATCTCAGAGACAGTCGGGTACACGGGGCCAACGTTCCAGGTGGTACCTTGCAGCGACCAGAACAGACCGAGGAGATCCACCGACGGCTCGATGATGAGGCTACTGCGAGGCAGAGGGCCGATGCGAAGCTAGATGGGCTGGAGAAGGAGGTCAAGGAGTTGCGGGATATTATTAGCCTCACGTCTCGTGGACCACCGGAATGGCAGACGCACCCAGGTACGAACCATCCTCTTCTTGATGTACTGCATCCAAGTGGTCACCAATCGCGCTGGTGCTCAATCATCCATTTAGGTTTGTCGTTTATGGAGGCAGGTCCCTCTACATCGACTGCTGGTCTATCCACTTCCCTATCCCGCTCCTCCACTTCCTCTAGCGACCCTGAACAAAGTTCATCCAATTTCGCGCGATTTTACGCGGGCTACAAGCCACCTGGACGGGCCTGAGTGCCCCGAGTCGGCAAGGCGCGTGATGCGCGAGCGTTCCTTGGATTCATTTCTTTGCTGACCTCAAATGTTTTTCTATTCTCCGAAACCACTCTGATTTGTTAGTTACTTCCACTGCCTACGACGATCTCTCTGGTCATGTTTTGTTCGTGCCATACATCAATCCTCCCACTATATACCATACTCCAGTCAATATTACAGTAACTGTCCAGTTCATGCCTCGATAGACATGCCAGACGGGCAAGCCGAATTTTTCATGTCCTTCCGCACAAGTAACATCGTGGGTGGCAAAGCCGACACTATATCTGCACGTACGACACGTACGACGACTCGGAAGAGGGCGCTGGTGCATACACCAATTCCAAGTCCCCGTCCGTCGTGCAAGAAGTATCCTCCGCGTGCGAGTTCACTCTTGTGTGACTTTTTGCGGGGACTCCGCTCGTGCACACTTGAGACCTCATGGAGACCTCCGTGACACCCATTCCAGTTAGAGATTATAGAACATTTTGACTCATCTCACGCGCGGCCACAGACGCTGCTCCTAGTCCTCCTCCCCACCGCCTCATGATACACAGGGCACAAGGTAACACGCACGGTGGGTAACGGGTCATACAATAAGCTGTCTTTCCGGCCGCGAACGTTGGGGGTCTTATCGATCTGTGTCAATGCTTGAGTTCCGTGTAGTACGAGGGTAGTAAAATAAGACACTACTAGTAGTAGCGGAGTGGAACATACATGTAGGGGGTTTGGTCTCGTAGATAATTGGATGACAGAGTTGTCGAACGTTGTGAACCTGCGACGTTACGGGGAGGCTTTGGGGTCGACCTTTGGAAAGAACTTCTGAGGATGAAAGGAAGGACGTGCTGTGCTGTGCAGCTAGAGTCTGATCGGCAGAATCAAAACACTCGTCACTCTGATCGACATTCAAACGACGAGAGCACCTTCTACTGCGTTCGCGACCATTGTCATATGATGCCAGCGAGTAAGAACAAGAAGCGAGCGTGGCGCAATGCCATGCCATGCGACCGAGCTGCGAATCTGGTCACCATGCATGGACGTCAATACCTTTGGAATATTAATATGAGACTCGGCACACGATATTCGTGCAGCAGCGTGAGGAGATCCATGGTACGCAAGTTCTTGCTTATTGGCACCACCTTCAGACTCGCCTTTGCCAGAGTACCAGCGTGTGTCCTATTGATAGCCATCAGGCTGATGGCGAATCGCAGGCTCGAGCTGCTCTCTCCGAAATTCCTGTGGCTTCTTGGAGTCCAGATCCTCGGTACAGATTTATAGCATACCGTGACAACAGAGCTATTTCTCCGTAACAAATTGGACTGTGCCTGGGTAGCTACTGGCCTTGGTGGCAAGTTTGCAGAGCGTATCGATAATCCATGCGGGTATACAGCTGCTGACTAATGTGTACCTGCCTGAGTTTTGTCAGCGTAGATAGAGTCCGCGTAATAAATCTCACCTACTTGAGAAGGGCGTTACTAACACCTGAGACAAGGACGAATATGTACAAGGACCAGAGTTGACAAATATGCACAAACAAATTTACCCTGTGCACTGGGATATGCCACAATCTTAAATCGGAGATAAGATTATAACTATCCCTATGGTCTGATCATATGCCAGATCATTTGACAAATGCAATAATTGGCATACCAACAAATTTTGCAACTTTCAAGCCGGGAATGTCACGCAAAAATATCCAAGATCATAGGGAAAATATGAATTAGATAAATCCTCAGGAATATTCATATCACTATTTTGCATATCATGGGTATATATTTGTAATACAGAGTTCGGGTTTGTACCAAATCGGCTCCACAAACAGACAGAGAATATGCTTGCTAGTCAAAGCGCCAGTATATGTGAAGTATGTACTTAAAAAAGAAATGTAATCATATTCGAGATAAAAGTCTCTATCTGCCTCAACACCAGCTGCGTGGCACACTCAGCGGGCCACTCAGCGGGCCACTCGAACCATCACAGAGGGATGCCTACTTGCGATAAGCGGCATATCGGTTCTATAACGGTGCAGAGGTATCTATCCCACCTTTCTTTTCCCGAGCATAATCCTGATACCAGTACAGCCAGTGCCTCGTCCGTGGTGGATACTCACTTTAGCAGAAGTGACCTCAACATTACTCGCTGTTGTTATGCTTATCGTCATGATGGAACTGGCAGTTTGGGCGATGAAGTCACATTTTACTCTTACTTTAGTCTTTCACTTCTACATCAGCAAAACCCTGTTTCGGTCACAGCTTTTGTCATGGTGACAGCATTATGACAGCATCTGACAGCATCTGACAGCATCTGACAGCATTTTGACAAGGCACAGTATTTGACAGCTTATGACAGGATTTCGGCAGGGCACAGTATCTGACAGTAACCCCACAGCACGGCACAGACTCACCTCTAGTGCTAAACTAGAAAGCTTGTTATCATACACACAATTTGAACAACAGCAATGACATTCAACAAGTCACAAATATACAGCGACGTATACTATGCTATTTGGGTATACTACGACTCTGAGTCGATGCAACTAACACAGGAAATCGACAAAAAAAGATGAGAGGACAATTGTGACAACTGGTCATGTGGTTAGTGCTAGTGGGGTTTCGGACGATTCTCCAAAGTGAGAGGTACTAGCGGGGTAAGTTCATGAGTCAACCCTTGACACCAAACGCCAATGGTCCAATGACAACATACCATCTGCTGCCGAGTTCGAGTCCACTGATGAACGGCGACGTTTGTATGGAAGGATCGGAACTTGAGTGTTGAAAGGAATGCCATTAGTGTGCATTGAGTTGCATACGGCCCCAATAATGCACTCTGCATTGACCAGGCGTCTGTTGGCCTTTGCCTCCTGAAATTGATATACTCGTCCGAGGGCAATGTGTTCTTTGGAGAGGTACTTCGAGAGGACTTTTTCAGCATGGCGCACATTGCGCTGTGCATGAGCAGCCTCCAGGACCAGCCTTGCGCCGATATACTCTGTATCGGGACCATCGGAGTCACTTGATAGCTGGTGTACGATTAGCCTGTAACACTCCTTCTAAATATCCACATACATTGTCAAAAATAGAGCCCCTATCAGAGTATTTTGATGGCATCTCTGAACATTCTAAATAGCCTTCTTTCAAGTTTGTGAAATCCGAGATGATATTGCTGACTGAGATGCGCTTCTTGATTGGAGAAGAAGTTGTCCGTCGACGCTTCAAGCCAAGAGGCATCTCGAGGTAGGTAGGAGATGAGGATCGCAACACACAATTTTCAGGTGGGGATGATGTGGGAGGGGGCGACGTAATACTGGCAGTGCTGGGATACCGTTGATAGGACATGGGAGAGGGTGTGCTCTGAGTTGTTGACACCTCTGAACCTGAGATGATCTTGCTGAAGTCATGATCAGTGCCTTGTGAGGGGTAGATGTTCAGCATTAGAAAACAATACGGGGCGACGATGATATTCAGAGTACAATGAACTTGAAAACTTTGACGAGGTGGAGGGAAGTCACGTGATTCCTGCTGCTTCCCCTGATCTTGAAACTCAGCATGGCCTACTCCATCTCTTGACAATCGACTCGGATTGAGCTGCGATGGCATAACAAGTCAACTGACTTCCAAGCCAAATACAAAGGGGAGTAAGGTGTGTATTCCCCGTCATACGATTCCTATCTATTTTCACTTTATACCCAAGCTCCGCCTACCATCCCATGCTCTTCGCTGTCCGGGTAGTGAGCATCCGTTTGAGTAATCATGATGCTGGATACCCACCGTGCGCTCATCTCTGGAGCTACGGGTGCCAGTACATTGTCGCCACAGAATTTGGTGGTCGTCAAGGGTGTATATAGTGCTTTTAGTCTACAGCAATTGTCGGAGATTCATATTTCCATTCTACTAGTAAGCGATTGCAATAGATATAAACACCTAAATGACAAATGTAGGACATCGCGAAGGACCAGGTCAATCTTGACAAGTAGGGTATAACAATGTGCAGTCGATAGCAATAACAAAATGCGGAAAAGACCCAAATCAATAGAGATATGATGCAGGAACAACACACTCTGAACATTCCGAGCATACCATCAACTGGGGATCTCATCAACACAGTCGACATTACAAAAAACCGGGAAAGCTTACGCATTATCTCTATTGTCCAGAACTTCTATCTCTACTCCAGCTGTCAGCAGGAGCTCACCCTCGCCTGTACCATCAAAGGAATACCGCGCATGAGCAGGCCGGCTGACTTCTTCTTCCACAGCCATCGAGCCAACAACAGCATCAGATGGCATCTCAGCTCACAGGTAGTTGCTTGCATCAGGTCCAAATGGATCTGGCTCTATCGTACCCTCACGAGCAGCCCCCTTCTCAGCACTAAAGTTGTTGAATGGGCTTTGTGTACCCAAAATGGTGGTCCTCGTGGCAGCATTGATATGTTCAAGCAAAGATGAGGGGCGGTGTTGAATTGAGTCATCATCCTCGTCATTTTTCTCATACCTAGCGAACTTGTCATCTCTTCTGGACAGAAGCGTCCAAACGATGCCAATGAGAGTGAGCAGGAAGATGACACCAACTGCAATAGCGATTGAGATCAGGATAATGATGCCAGTCGCAAGGAAATCTGGCATCATTCACGTTAGTGGAGTTCACTGGATGGATGGTTCGTTAACTGCTCACGCTGCTGGCTGAAGCTGAAGTTGGTGATCGAGTAGAAAAGAGATAAGACGTATCCCATCGTGGCCTGACCCGACATAGAGACAATGTAGGGAACGAACGTCTGGCCGTCAAACAGCACTGACGACGCTGAACCAAATGAGGAGTCAGACAGCGCCCCAGAGATCATCAGCATCCTGTCAGATTCTATGACGCTGTTGGAACTATGCGTGTTCTGGAGAGGAACCATGAGCAATTGTGAGATGTTCGAGTTGCCCTGAAGGCCCGAGCCTGATGCGGCTGATTAGATTGTCTCATCTATCACGCGCATTAGGAGAACTACGCACCAACGTTGGACCAGGAAACACCATCCCAGAATACCATGAAAGGTGAGGAGCCATCAGCGGTACTTGATGGCGAGATCAACAACAGAAAGAATCCCTACCAGAGACGTACTCACCGTCCAACAGCAAAAATGCTTGATGAATTGCCACTGTTGACTTCCACGGCGGTGACGGGTCCAGGGATCACTGTTTGGTCCCCAATGGCAGTCCAAGTGGTATTGGCGAAGCTATATTGAGCAATATTTGCAGAAATGCCGCCAGACAACGTAATGCCTCATGACACCGCCAGAGATCAGGAACTCCTGGTTGTTCTAACACCGTGTTAGCGGACGGGGTGAATGAGGATTTAATAAACATACACCAGCATATGACACCGAAGTGATGTCGCCCCGCATATCGGAACCCAGCGCACTCCATTGGTTAAGAACGGTATCGAAGAGGCAGATACCCTGGCACACAACAGTACTTCCCTGAGCGAAGGAGCCAGCAACTATAACAGTATTGGGTTTGTAGGTAGAAGTGGTGATAGAGCGTACAGCGATGTAAGATCCAGAAGTGGCTTGAAGGGGTTGAGCGACAGTAGTGAGCCGCTGCTGAGTGGTCAGGTCGTAAATAGCAAAGCCGTTCCCATTGGTGTCGCTCAGGTTGAACTCGCCACCCACATAAAGATGTGATTCCGTACCGACATACAGAGCCCGAACCACTCCGTAAACTTGAGCACCAGCTAGAGCAGTGACACTTGAAGTCACTGGATCGTAGATGGCAACAGCTTGAGAGACCGCGGAAGACGACGTCGGGAAGGAGAAGTTGCCACCGATGATAGCAACCTCATGGGAAGATGAGCTGTTGGACCAGAAGACACCTGTCAGGACTGTAGGAGCGGTAGCAGGAGGCGGGGGAGGAGGCGTCGATGCGCTTGTTGTAGATTGTCTGGCAAATAGCGTATGGATCTTAAGATGAGACAGGTAACAGGTTGTGTCGTCGTCTTCAACACCGAGCTCTGAGATCTTGAACCACTCGGCGTTTGTTGAACCATAGGTAGAGCAAGAATCAGTGCACATCGCCATGTAATGCATAATGGGTCCGACATTATGACCCACTATAACAAATATTAACTCTTATACAGTAGAATCCTTAGTGACTAAAAAGGAAACCCCCTTTGCCTAGAGAACAGATACAATCGTATTGGCTGTAGTATCGAGCTGATTCCCGAGAGGAGTAACCATAGGGCCATTGTTATCGCCATTCAAGTTGGAGAGTATAACCAAACCGATAGCCCCGTACTCTGCCATGGTTTGGACGTTCCCGGCGAGGAACTGGGACTCCCCTTAGCCACTTGAGGATGTACCGTTACCAACGAAGGTCAAGTTTCCCATGACAAATCCGCCACTGTTCACCGGCACCCATGACCCACTCTTAATTTCCCAATTTGCGAACCCACCCACACCGGCACTAAGACCAGACGCACTGCGGGTCTCTGTAGTAAAGTTACCGGCCACTTGGATTTGAGTATTGGCTAGTGCAATGCTCGTTACAACCCCGTTGACACCAGCGCCGAGATGTACTCCAAGTGTTGTGAAACTGCCAGCACATTGAGAAGGGATCCCGGAAGTGGTTCTAGTGTCACAAAGCTGCCACCAGCGAGTACGGACTGGGATTCTTGGGAATAGGGCGAAATTCACCCTTGTCAACAGTGGA
This sequence comes from Melanogaster broomeanus, assembly GCA_014904935.1. Taxonomy (NCBI): domain Eukaryota; kingdom Fungi; phylum Basidiomycota; class Agaricomycetes; order Boletales; family Melanogastraceae; genus Melanogaster; species Melanogaster broomeanus. The sequence continues at coordinate 112,539 of MU123731.1, read as the reverse complement.
TTTCGGTGAAATTGGTCAAATTTACACAGTTAATTAACGTAGAATAGGACGTGGTGAATTAGCGTTGATTTGCAAGGGTAAATATGAGCTGGCGGCCAGTAAGGGTGAATTATCGCGGGTGAATTTGACCCAATTCCAAATTCCCAGAACACTACGCGGCCCATCATGGAATGCTGATTCCCAGTGCGGTTGGCACCTGATTTTCAGAGCTTCTGGCGTTGGTTATAGATCACTTTACTTCTCTCAGTGCCATTCTCAGTGATGACGAGGTGTCCATTGTCTCACGCCCTTGTTGACTCAAGACTCTATCGTCGAAGCTAACGGACACGAACAACAACGTGACACCAGAGCTCACCATACAACCACTACAGGACCAAAGCTCACGCCTGTCCCTGCTTCAACGACGGCCTCGAAATGTGATCACAGCAAGCAGCTCTCGAGAGCAGCCCAGAGTCGGATCATGCAGATCATGAGGGTGTCACTCAAGGCATGCGCCGTAAACAGGGTAAGTCTTCTCGCAGAGTTACAAATCAATCATCCGATCCTTATATATTCAATGAATAACAGTCACGAAGAGGCTACACAGAGAAAGCGACAGCTTGACATCGTCCAAAGGTGATCTCGACGGTATGTTTTCATTCGCTCACACTCAATTGATGCTTATCTATTATTATTCAATGAATAACAGTCGCGAACAGGCTATGCCGAGGAAACGACGACTTGACGTCGCCTGTAGGTAATCGTCATGGTACGTTTTTGTTCGCTCGTGCTCAGTTGATACTTATAGATTATTATTCAATGAATAACAGTCACGAGGATGCTACGCCAAGGAAACGATGCCTTGAGGTCATCTATAGGCAATCCTGAAGGTACGTTTTCATTTGCTCATGATCAGTTGGTACTTATCTGTTGTTATTCAATGAATAACAGTCGTGAGGACGCTACGCCAAGGAAACGATGACTTGACGTTGTCCATAGGCAATCTTGACGGTACGTTTTCATTCACTCACGCTCAGTTGATACTTATCTGTTATTATTCAACGAATAACAGTCGGGAAGATGCTACACCAAGGAAACGACAACTCGATGTCGTCCACAGGCAATCTCGACGGTACATTTTCATTCGATCATGCTCAGCTGATACTTATCTATTATTATTCAATGAATAACAGTCGTGCACAGGCTACACCGAGGAAATGATGACTTGAGGTCATCCATAGGCAATCGCGATGGTACGATTTTGTTCACTCATGCTCAGTTGATAGTTATCTATTATGCAATGAATAACAATCACGAGGAAGCTACACCGCACAAATGACGACTCGATGTCGTCTACAGGCTATCCAAATGGTACGTTTTGCTCACCCGTCTTCGTTTGATACTTATCTATTATTATTCAAATGAATAACAGCCGCGAAGAGGCTACGCCGAGCAAACGATGACTCAAGCAATCCAGATGGTCGGTTTTCATTCACCCACATATTAATTATGATCTCTAGCTCATTCAGACATAGACGAGGGTTCTGCAGCCCCAGCTCCAAGCCGTATGACCTCGAGCATTCCACATTCAAGTTGTGCGGCATCAGGATATTGAAGCCCAGGCGGCCAGGCCTAGGCCCAGGCCCAGGCCCGTCCATCACTAGTTGGAGCTTAGCAACCATGCAGCGCAGTCCCCAAACTCTCCATATTACGAAAAAAGACTGTCCTCGCGCCAATAGCTTCACTATTCCGAACATCGTACTTCGATTAAATAGATGCAGTGTGGCCAACAATTGTACGTCAAATTTATGGATTGCCAATTCGAGACCAATATCAACACCTGACCCAGCTCCTTGCAGTTGCGAGGCTTCACTGATATGCCATCTTTCGAGCTGGTGCTACATACTAGAAGAAATTTCTCCTGGACACTTATACACTTACCGCGCGCTCTTCCCTCCTTCACAACTACTATCGAACCCTACAATCCAATGCCGGAGTGTCCAAACTGTTTGAAGCAGTTTGCAACCGACACTGGGGTTACCCGTCATCTCTCTCAGCCTCTCACATCATGCCGAAGCTGGCAGGATGATCTCGTAGTGATTGCAGATGTTTTCACTAGGGACCGACAATCAATGTCCCCGAACCTCGAGCACTCTGACGCTCACGAGGATCGTATTCCTCTCAGTAATGACCTCGATGTCAGCGTTGACACTTCTGACTTGGAACAACTCATGGATGTGGTCATGGGCGAGTCTCGCTCAGATCAAGCCGACCATATGGAGGTGGATGAAGATGACGAAGGTGAAGTTTCCAGGTCACCTGGGAGTGTGGAGTACTTCCCTGGCGCGGCGGAGGTCCTCGCACCGGGGGAAACATTCCTAGACCGTTTCGAATTGGACCCATATTCAGCACAGCGAAACCTCAATGTCTATTACCCTTTTGCCTCCACTGCTGATTGGGACATCGCAAAATTCCTCCTGCAGTCGCCTATGAGCATGGCACAAATTGACCAGTTTCTCAAAATAGAATTGGTGCGTATCAAGATAGAACAATGAATGTAACTATTTATCAACCTCGCGCATTTAATTCAGATTCGAGGACTTCCCCTCTCATTCCGCACAGCCAAGGAGCTCCGTGGGCATGCTGAACTCCTTCCATCAGGTCCTCGGTGGAATGTCCGAGTCGTGCCGACCTCTCACCCAACGAAGTCTGCTGTCCGCCTATATTTCCGTGACACTCTGGAGTGCATCGAGTCATTGTTCAATCATCCCTATTTCATTGATAAACTCCACCTTACCCCTCACCGGATCTTCGAGACTGCGGAACGTCGTGTACGCATGTATTCTGAATGGATGACCGGTGACGTAGCCTGGAATATGCAGGTGGGTCATCATCAACTCGCTTTATGGTACTTGGTATAACGATCGCAATTCTAGTCACAGCTTCCACTTGGCGCGACACTTCTTGGTGTTGTTCTCTCCTCGGACAAGACCAATATTACAGCCATGACAGGTGGCCGTGTCGCTCACCCCCTACTCATCAGTTTAGCGAACATCAAGATGGATGTTCGGAACAAAGCCTCAAACAATGCGTTCCTCCTTGCTGCCTTATTGCCAATAGCTGAATTCATTCATCCGATCCCACGCATGTGCTCAGTCCTCAGTGATCGCCTCATTCATCACTGCCTGGACGTTATCCTGGAACCACTGAAACAAGCTGCCCGGCTTAGGACGGATGATGTCAGATCTGCGGGAATCTTCGTCTGTGTTACACACCGCTTGCAGCTTACATTGTCGATACACCGGAAGCTGCCATGCTTGCTTGTGTCCGAGGATTGACATCCCCTGTTACAATGGCGATGTACAAGAACTTCGGGGACCCATTCCGGCACCCTTCGCGACTCGGATCCGTCACTTTGGCACAGCTTGCAACCATTCGGGCTGCGGAATCCGAGGTGGACGCATACTTCACAGCGTGCGAAGAATATCGTCTCAGTGGTGTCGCACTGCCGTTCTGGCGTGATTGGTCATTATCTGAACCAAGTCGGTTCCTTACACCAGAGGCATTGCATCATTGGCATTGCATGTGGTATGATCACGATCTGAAGTGGTGCCTCCGAGTCGTTGGAAGCCAAGAACTTGACTTTCGTTTCGCGATTCTGCAACCAGTGGTTGGCCAGCGCCATTTCAAGACTGGTGTTTCGAAGCTGAAACAAGTTACTGGGACGGGCTCAATGCGACATGCAGAAATACATTGTTGCACTCATTGCTGGTGCCGATGGTCCTTCACCGGCCTTCATCAGAGCCATTCGCGCACTTATGGACTTCCGGTATCTCTCACAGGCACCTGTCCTCACCGATACAATCTGTCAGAGATCTCGAGTTGCTACAGGAGTTTCATGACAATAAGCATGCAATCATCAGTTCGGGAGGCCGTTGTGGAAAGAAGAACAATGTCCTCGATAATTGGTATATCCCAAAGCTCGAGTTGATGCAAAGTGTTGTGCTTAGCATATCCAATGTTGGCTCACTCTTGCAGTGGTCCACGGACACAACCGAACATGCTCATATCACAGCTCATCAAGGATCCTGGTGAAGCGACGAACAATCATAACTATGATCCCCAGATTTGTCGTTTTCTTGACAGAGCAGAAAAATGTCGCCTATTTGATGACGCTGTCCGTCTGTCCCTTACTGCCAGTGCGAGCCATACCAGGGACCACTCGGAGGACAACGTGGACGTCAACAACGACAACGACAACGATAACGACAACGACAACAATGGATCTGTCGAACTGCCAGAAATCCACCCAGCATCCGTACTCAGCGACTTGTGGGGATCAGCATGCCAGCCGACCAACTTTTTTAAAAAGGCTCACGAGCTCATGTCAGCATGGTAGCACGGAAGCTGGACCCCCTCGCACACTCATCAGTGGCTCTGTCGCAATCCATCTCAACTATGACCCATCCATTCGATCGCATTTCCGTGGATGGTGCTGCAGAACAGTTTTCCCTTCCTGATTTGCGCGGCGCACTTGCTGACTATTTTTACAATGAAGGAACTACTGGTCACTTCCACACCCTCTCCCAGCAACGGCGGGCTCCTGCGGATGCTCGTCTTCCCTTCGAAGATATGCAACTCTGGTACAAAGTTTGGATACAGCAGAAAGTATTCAACGACCCTTCTGCTGTGCGCCCAGCAATTTCAATTAACGCGATGCCTCCGGGAGGTAACTGGAAATATGGTCGTTACGATGTGGCGATCTTCACTGTTGATGATTCACAGCACTGGCCAAGGAGTGGTCTCAATGGTACGTTACTTTTCATGCTCGTGGTACTACATTATTGTTGTGTTGAATTTGTTGTAAAGGACACATTCTTGCAGAAGTTCGGCTTGTCATGCGACCTATCCCACCCAGAGGAACTCACCCAGCTTGGCATGACCAGTGCTTGGTCTACATACAGCGGCTGGATGTGCAGGCGCAGGCTGGCAGTGCAGTCGTTGAGCCTATCACACAAATGCACATCCTGAAGCGAGCGACTCGTTCGTCAGGTAGTCCCTTTGGCAGTGCTCTACCTCTCAATCAGCTTCGTTCATTTGCACATATTGTCCCTAAGTTTGGAAGGTCGGCGGATTCACGGCTGAACTGCTTCAATAGCTCTCATTTTTCAGATCTGTTCTACTTGAACAAATATTTCGATAAGGATTTCTACTACGCCTTGTATGAGGCATCTCGCTGTACATAGATTGGTGTATATATTCTACTTAGTGACAGACATGTGGGGACATCAGTGTAAATACGCCACTGGATCTGTGAAAGTGGCCGATGATCGATAAGCTTATTCAGTCTCAGGCTCTGCCACGACTTTCAGACTTTCATCCAACTTTCACAACTCTCAGAATCATTGATTGTTGGCATCTCAAAACGTGACAGACATGGAGTTCCCTCAGAATGGCTTTTGGGTTGTCCTAGTAATGCTGGATCGAGCCAACTCACAGGTACAGTACTAGACTTCACTACTATGTGACTGTTGCTCACCACATCATTGTCCCTTGTGCTAGCTAAGCACCTTTTCTTTCTTTCTAATACCTTCCTACTCAACCTCTACTATGAATAACGCTACCAGGTTGTAGCCGCCGGCTCTTTACTAGGTGAAGTCTGGCGCTTAGTCATTGCAACGACTTGTCTTCGACCTCAATCACTTGTGTTGTTGTTTGACATGAGAGGTTCACCTTGTGACTTTATTGATGGCAAGCAAACGAAAGCAACTTGAGGAAGAAGATGGAGGCCGAGGCGGAGTGGAGATTCAGCCACCTCTTAGACGCTCTGGTCGCCACGGGGCAGGTAGTGGGGGCCATGCCGCACAATTGTCAAGCATTGGGCGGGCTCTTGAAAGTCCGAAGAAAGCCAAGAAACGAGGAAAGTTAGAGGTACCAGCCTCCGAGCCCCTCAACGCCCTTGCTCCCGGGCCCAAGCCCAAGACACGGGGAAATGGAGCTACCACTCGGTCTCGAGCAAAGCAGAAGGTAAGTAGTAACAATACACTTCTTTTCGGGGATGGGTTCTCACAAATACTTACTTAGTCTAGAGCCGTTGATGAGGATCCACAGTCCTCACCCCAGTGTTCCAATGGCGATGTCACAGGACCTGGCACCAATTGTGAACCACCCCCAGCACTTTTGCCTATGTTACACCAGAGTGGACCCGGTGATCAATTTGGCCTTCAGTTGAAAGGAGCAGCTCCACCAACCTTTATCGGAACAGACTCTGTTCACCAGTACCAAGAAATGGTCGAACGTATAAAGGCGGGATCTTCCAACTCTACATCACAGAAATCCGGTTTACTGGCACATGGGAGGAGGCGTTCCCGATTGTTTACGTTCGCAAATTTGGACCAAAATGGAGGCCAACAGCGGCAGGCTGGGACTAGCGGTTCAGGTGGTCAGTCACACCTACATCATAGGCCTCCTAGCACGTCGAGCCACATGCAGCCCAGACATCAGCGCCAACGTTCTCGTTCTGTAGCTGTCCCGGGTTTGCAGCCATACCAGGGTGATGGAAAATCTCTGTTTCCTGACCTGCGCTCCACTACTCCACAACTTTTCCAATTCGGTGACCGAGGTTTGCCCTCACAACTCGACAGGTCATTGATAACTCCTAGTGCAACCACCACCCCATGCACCTCAGCCGTGGATTATAGCAATGGCCCTTTCGTTTTCTCACCGCTTGTTGGTCAACAATCTTGTGCTACTCCACAGCTTATTCCCCCCTGTGGCCGCAGTTCAACAAACGTGCAGGTCGGTGGCATGACCATAGGCACTCAATACTCTGTCGTCCGGTCCAACTCAAACAGGCAGACTTTACGACCCATGTTTACACAAGGACCATCGGGTTTAGGCCTGGATGTGACATCCACCCATCAATTCCACCCAGGAGCCCATCGGCATCAGCGCTTTTGTTCCGTGCCCACCCTTGTCCCTCTAGAGCAGCACAATGATGAAAAGCGTCCGACCTCCCCAATCCAGGCCTCACACCTTCGTCGTCACTCCTCGCTTGCTCAGGCAAGCTAGCACGATGAACGTCCTGGATTACCAGTGACTCAGGCCGGCAAACAGGGTGGTCCCTCTGTGATCCCTCCATGTGGCACGGCCAATCACCGCTATCATTCTGTCATCCCGAATAAACACCAGGCTTCGCATCGAGCCACATCGAAGTACTTGTATAATGGATCTGATTCTCAGTCTATGCAAGGGATCCAGCATACATCAACTCTCCTACAAGCTCCAAAGTTGAAGCAAGTGAACGAGTCAATGTCATCCGAAGCGCCACAATCCTTTGACATCGAGGAGCAGGACTTTTCATTCATAAACGATGAATCCGGTGAGTCGAGTACCAATAACATCGTTAAAATTCACGGGTACTCATGGTTCCAAGCCTTCTCTGGCATTGATCAGGACCAGGACGAGACGTATGGCCGGGTGTGCTCCGATGCTGACAGCTGGCATACTGAAGGCGACGGGGACTATCACAGTTACGGTGATGGTCCTTCCTCGAGGAATGACAATCAGGGCTGCACTGACAATTACACCTATGAGGACGAGGGTCGGGATGAGGGCCAGGATGGCCATATGAAACTGCTGGATCCTGGCTCTGACTCTTATGACGAGGAAGAGGAACGGAGGCGCTTGGAGACGCTTAATGACGCTGCGATTGAGCGAGGGAAGAGGTGCATCCGGCAGCACTACAGGCACGGCGAGAAGAAGAACATTAGTGGCAACACTCCAGTGGTCCACTCTGACATTGACATACATCCCAGCGATGGACAAGACACGATGGACTTTGAGTCTCTTTACCGTTACCAGAGTGTCGATTTTCGTGGGGAGCACCCTGACCCATCTCGGCACCGTGTTTACAGCAGCCTGAGCATGTCAATTCTGACTCTCAGCGAACCATGACACAACAACCATCATGCACATGCAACGTCCCGTTTGTCGAAGAGGTACATATAATTTTCCTGGTCTCGAACATCTAACAAGTATCAATCTAGATAAATACCAACTATGACCTTCTTCAACGCCATCATGCGAAGAACCGCGCGCCATGTGCACCTTCTGAAACTTTCCTCAATGACGTCCGCCAGAATAGACACTATGGCAAAAAGAAAGGTTCTCAACACCGAGCAGAGCTACTGGCTCTAACCAAGGACGACTATGAGAACAATGGTGACACATCACAAGATGACGACACCCCGCTTCCGGCACCAAAAAGGCGCACAAGGACAGTCAAAGAGAACACTGATGACCCCACCCTGTCGAGTTTCTACCCCCGACTGTGGAGGGCGGTGTTAGACTATGCAAAGGGCTTGTTCCGTCTCTACCAGGTTACCGAGGACCCATTTCCCGATGCCAATCAGGCAGTGACTGGCATCTGCAGGGAGCTTCTAGATGAGGCTATGATGCATTTTAAGGATCAAAAGCGCCAGATTGAAGATGGTAAGTTCTAGCTTTTCTCTGCTGACGGCACTGACATCTTCACTTAGGCTACTGGCCAGAGTACCAAGACAGCATGGCGAGAGTGGTGCATGCATTGACACCTACTAAGTGATACTAATTTACCTGTCAACTCAAGGTTTGGAAGGACATCCACACTTCATCAGAGAAACGGTGAAAAAAAGCTATACCCATATATAGGATTATCCTTTATAAATACTCTATAATTAACATCAGAATGATACACACTCAGCTCATGTCAGATAACCCTGGACTAAGATGAGAGCATAGATAAAAACCTATCAGTCATAGGGTGCAGTCAATATACATCTATGTGATTAGTATAGATCATCAATATCTGCAGTGTCATAAACAACACTCTGATTGTGTTTTCATATATGATCAGTTTCAAAAGGCTTACATAAATTATCTAGCACTATCTTCTTCACCAGGGAATATCTTTTGTTCATCATGTTTTAAAAAATAAAAAATATTGTACATCATTCATAAGATCACTCATATTTATCCTTGTGTAAAACATAAGAGAAGTCTTATTCTGCAAAGAGTATCATAACTATCTAGAGCATCATAGACTACCATCATTATAGACTACCATATAATCTAGAACTACAGACTACATAAAAAACAATCAAAAGAACACTTACAAATGACATCACACATATAAGTGGACTTACCAATTTGTGAATCAACAACTTACCTTGTTGGTAGTGACTCTGACCTGAGTAAGAACTCAGAGACAAGAGTGAAGAAACTTAGAAAGTCAAAAAGGATGGGTTTATAAACTAACAACTATACAGTGCTTACAAAACTTTTCCCACACCTCTGGCTACTGGTAGGTTGTTCAATGACAGTTATGATAGATACAGGTAATTGAACATCAAGATGAAGCAAATTGAGCAATAACTTATCATAAAATATCATTATATATCATCATGAGGTTGGTTTGATTGGTAAGTATAACTGATTACCAAATACCATATTGCTGATAACATAATGACATTTCTTTTTCAGAATTACAACACGATGATAATAATCTTATCAACACATATCAGATTGACTGTGAAAATATAATGGCTGGTACATTTGTAACATGTACCTCCAGGGCTATATTCCACTACAAGGAAACTATCTTTCTGAAATTGCAGGATCAGAGATGTGGCTTTTTGATATTAACTTGACAATTGACAGATATTGGAAGATAATGTTATCTCAAGGATTATCCAATCATATTATATTGATGCTTGTTTATCATATCTATCTGGTAATAGCTTTTCTTCACCGTTTCCCTGATGTTTTCGCAGCGAGATGCGCAAAACTGTTGTGGGCATTGTGGTGAGCGAGTACCGACTGTACCCACCACCCTTGGCCCAGAGCCAGGAGGAGCAGATCACTGCTGTCAAGGCGATGTCAGCTCCTTTAGCATATAAGTTTTGATTCTTGCAAGGGGAAGTTGACGGCAATGTAGGTCTCTAACGTTGCAACTAATTAACTCAAGTTGATGGATTGGATACACAGGGGAGAGCTTCGAACTTCGGGCATAACGCCCTCCATGCCGCTTGTATCGCTGCCTTCTACACAAAGGGTTCCAAGTCCTTTCGTCATCACGCAGTGTTCAAGGACACAATCCCGCATGTAGCGCTTCTATACATTGCGTCTTTGGTTCGTTTATTCATTTTCTACTATAAGTGTTGACGATGGCCGTACTAACCATGCATTGACATACATCAAGATTAAGGGATATCTGGACAAGCTTCACGAACAGGGATTCATCAGCAAGAGTGCATTGGTTGACCAGAACAAGGTAGACTACATTACCATGGACAAGATGCTCGAGAAAGTAGCGAGCAACCTATATCACGGCCACAAACTCACGCGAACATTGGAGAATTGGGCTCAAGAGGGGATGTGAGTAGTGTGTCAATCTTGTTGCAGCATTCATTCAGGCCAATTTTTAGGCTCAGATGGTCCCTCGACGAGATCGATGGATACTCGGTAGACGAGTGTGAAATTATCCTCGACTGAGACTGTCCACTGCCATTGTTTTTTGCAGCTCAAGTCTCTATCCCTATTTTGTTCGCGCCTCTGAGTCTTATTTTCGCCTCTCCTGCTACTTCCCCACCCCATGATCTTTCTCCCCACTCCCGTATTCCTGCACCACCGACAGATTCTTTCGTCGTGTTCTTGTTCTTGTTTTCTATCCCAAGCTCGTTTAATCACCCCCCCCCCTTGTTACGATCCCATTATTTTCACCTTTTCTCAGTCACATGACTTCCATCTTATCTTATCTATATCACGTGACCTATGCATCTTATCTCATCACATGACTATGCCTAGACCTATGACATCATACCTCGTGCTTTACCTCATGTTACTCTAGAACATTCCGCTCCACTCTTCTATGCTTCTCTTCCATTATGCATAGCCTCGTTACTCCACTATGACATCATATGCTTACTTATTGTAGTTTAGGGTGTTACGATCCTATTATTTTCACCTTTTCTTAGTCACGTGACTCTCATCTTATCTTATCTATATCACGTGACCTATGTATCTTATCTCATCACATGACTATGCCTAGACCTATGACATCATGCCTCATGTCTCACCTCATGTTACTCTAGAACATTCCGCTCCACTCTTCTATGCTTCTCTTCCATTCCATGCATAGCCTCGTTACTCCACTATGACATCATATGCTTACTTATCGTAGTTTAGGGTAGGTTCTCTGTTTAGTATATATACTCGAATGCAACGTCCAGGGAACTCCAGTTTAGTTCTCTTGGATCTTCTCCTCAAAGACTCCAATTGATCTTGTAATATTCTCTCACTCTCACATCGCTCAAACACCTTTCGCTTTGCGAGTTAGGTGCTCCGCAACTGCTTTAACCATCTTTCCCTCAGTCTCTGTGTTGTGTTCTCAGGCTACGCCTTGCGATAGTCTTTGGGTGCTTCATTAGAACTAAACTGCCAAACTACACCCGGACTCGAGGGTTAACGAGACTAGTCATAGGCCATTTGGCATACGTATCCTTTTAGTAGTCCCTGCAAGGTTTTCGCCCTTGGGAGTCCGCAGTCACCTTAAGGGCTGTCGGTTATAGACGTCGATCTCGAGCGATCGCCAAGTCCCCTGACCGGGAACGTCGAAATAGTACACATAGGGTCCTCGTGAGGCCACCAAACTTTTAGTACTGTTACGTTACAACTACGATAGGAACTAGTCGGAGATTGAGATCCGATAGTTCACAAGACTAGGGAGTGGGTGATAAGTGTCCCCCCTTGGCGAAGAAGACTTGCCCATCATTCCGTCCGTACGAAGAATCCTTAGGGACGAGGCAGTAGGACGAAGAGTCGCTGCAGAATTTAGGGAAGAACGAGAAGTCGCAGAACTTCTACTTCTAGACGAGATCTTCAACAACGATCCGATCATTGATCTAGAACCAATAAAGAAAGAAGAAGAAGTAGAACCAAAAATAGAATTCGAAGACTTGGTTCACCCTCCCTATCTCCAAGCCCCCAAAGAAGAAGAGGAGATAGACCCGAACGACTTCTCTCCGGCCCCACGCTCTCCTACTCCTCCTATCATCCGAGCTCATTTAGCTCTATGCCGCATTCACTTTCCAAAACAATTCGGACTCCGACGCTCAGAAAGAATTCGAGCAAAACCTTACCAGAAATACGCATTCTAGATGATTGCTATTCTCATCCTCATCGCATTCCTCGCTTGGCTCGCTTACTGCCTTGCAACATTTATTCTCTCCCGACACTTTCTCTTCAGACTAGATATCAAGGGATACTTCATCAGGATCGTCTGGACGAATCCAGATAACGTCACCCTTTATGCAGAAGACGAAACAAGGACAACAGGTCCTAACGACTGGAGAACTGAAGGTACCTGGGTACCTGAAGACAATAACTGGAATGGTCCACCCGACAATGGTGGATGGGAAGAGAATGATGGTTGGGAAGGACATAATGGCTGGAACCAACATGACCTGGACGAATGGCGACAGAACAGACCAGAAAACCCAGTCGCCACAACTCTTGAAGAGGAAGAAGCCGATGAGCGACTTGCACAATACATGGAAGTCGGACGAGCTCTCGGATTGTTACCAAATGAAATGGGTAACGAAGAACCAACCGGAGATACGGACTCCACCCTTGTGGACGAATAGAGAAATTCGTCCTAACCTATTTATGGAATACTCCACAAAGAAGGAGTATCTCAAAAAGAACTTCACACAAATGAACTTCGAAGAAGCAAAGAATCACTTCTTTAATTTACACATCGCTTTAATGAAAGCGCAGGGAAAAGGATTCGCCCCTTGAACGAACTGGGTGTTCAAGGTGGAGATGTAAAACTCTCGGACTCTTTCCGCAATCGTTTCTCCATTTTGGGACAAGAAGACGAGTCATGGTCTTCTGGTAGTTATTCTCAGGATAAGAGTGCGTCTGATGAGCACTCGGGTAGTTATTGTAACTGTTCTGTTTGTTTACGCAATAAGCCTTTACGGCCCGAAGGGGGGTCTTCGTCTGCAAAGATGGAGCTCGGCAGGCGCGATCCTGTGCTTAATTCTCCTTTTAACAAATCACAAAAAATAAAGAAGCTACGGTCTCGGATTCTATTTATGAAATCCCAGAGAAAATACTGGTACGGAACGTGAAGCAGAAAAGAGAAACGCTGCTCGATATCACAATCCAAACCAAAGAAAAACAAATAAAAACAAAAGCTCTTCTAGACTCGGGAGCCAATGACACTTTCATAGATCGAAAGTGGGCAACGGAAAACGGACTCCCTTTACGACGACTAGATCGTCCTATTCCCGTATTTAACGTAGACGGAACCAAGAATAGAAGTGGTGACATAACCCACGCTACAGAGTTCATTATGGATTTCCAAGGACACACCGAACTAGTGCAGGCAGAAGTAACTGACCTTGGCACAGTCGCTGTTATAATTGGATTCACATGGCTCGTAAAGCACAACCCTGACATTGATTGGTCAACGGGTAAAGTCACACTTTCACGGTGTCCAGATACATGTTCCCTATACGAAAAAGAGAAAAAGAAGATTAACTGGACGCAAATAATCCAGGACATAGAGGGCTATCGGCTTCTCAGAGAGATTGTTACCGAGAAACCCAAGGACAAATTACCCGAGGAACTTGTTCCAAAGGCATATCACGAATATTTATCGGTGTTCTCAAAGAAAGCATCAGAACGTATGCCAACGTACAAACCATGGGACCATGCTATAGATATGAAAGAAGGATTCGTCCCCAAAAAGGGACGAATGATTCCCTTATCCTACACGGAGCAGCAGGAAGTCAAAGAGTTCATTGACGACCAGCTAGCTAAGGGTTATATCAGACCTTCTAAATCTGAGCAAACGTCACCAGTCTTCTTTGTACCGAAGAAAGACGGCAAAAAGCGTATGGTGCAAGATTACCGTTATTTAAATGAACATACCGTTAAAAATAATGACCCTTTACCCCTAATTGCGCAACTCGTCGACAAACTCAAAGGGGCAAAGTTATTTACGAAAATGGACTTACAATGGGGATACAACAACGTTAGAATCAAAAAAGGCGACGAATGGAAAGCAGCCTTCGTCTGTCATCTTGGCGCTTTCGAACCCCTAGTTATGTATTTTGGGCTGTGTAATTCACCAGCCACATTTCAAGCGATGATGAACGAGATCTTCGCTGATATGGACAACGTATGCATTGTATATATTGATGACCTCATGATATTCACCAAAACGGATGACCCGGTGGAACATGAAAAGATCGTTCTAGAAGTCCTTCGACGACTAAAAGAACATGATCTATTCGTGAAACCAGAGAAGTGCTCCTTCTCGGTCACAGAAGTGGATTTCTTGGGAATGATCGTAAACACGGAAGGAATCCGTATGGACGAATCTAAAGTAAAGGCAATTCTGGAGTGGCCAGTTCCTTCCAAGGTCAAGGACGTGAGAGCGTTCCTTGGTCTGGCCAACTTCTACCGACGATTTATCGAGGGTTTTGCAACTATTGCCCGTCCATTAAACGATCTTACCAAGAAGGATGTCATCTTTGAATGGACTCTAGAACGACAACAAGCGTTTGACACGCTTAAATCACGCTTTACCACAGCACCTATTCTCGTCTATCCAGACATCGACGCTCATTTCCGAGTCGAGTGTGACTCTTCTGACTTCGCTACCGGTGCTATTTTATCTATGGAATGCCCTGACGGCAAATGGCGACCTTGCGCCTATTCCTCGCATTCATTCAACGAACACGAACGTAATTATCAAATTGCCGATAAAGAAATGTTGGCGATTATCCGATCTCTAGAAGATTGGCGACATTATTTAGAAGGAGGACGCTTCGAATTTGAAATTTGGAGTGACCACAAAAACCTTCAGTATTTTATGTCTTCCCAGGACTTAAACAGGAGGCAGGCACGATGGGCCGCTATATCTATCGCGCTTTAACTTTAAACTATTACACAAAGCTGGATCAAGTATGGGGAAGGCAGATGCCTTATCGCGTCGCGTAGATCATGCAGACGGCATAGACTCAGACAACAAAGGTTTACCCTCATTACCGGCTGAGTGGATTGGGGCCTGCCAAGAAGCGGTCTACATTGAAGCTTACGAAAAAGGACATTATTTCTCGCATCAAAGAAAAATCTAAAAACGTCACAGAAAGTGACATCCAAAAAAACGGTTAACCGAAACTCCCACGGACTTTATTTATGCGACAACCGCATCTTCGTCCCGCACGCGAGGAACCCTATTCCCCTAATTGTATAACTGAAAACACCACGACACGTACGTCGCTGGGCACCCCGGTGAAGCCTAAACCGAGGAGCCTGTTTAACGGGTCATTCACATGGCCTAGACTTTCTAAATATATCAAGGACCTATGTTCACGATGTGCTCGCTGTGCAAGTTTAAAGGCATCCAATAAAGCACCAGCCGGCAAACTCATGCGCTACTTATTCCAGGAAAGGACCTGGGTTAGATATATCTGTCGATTTCACCACGGACCTTCCGCTTTCAAACGGCTTCGACTTCAATCCCTAGTGGTTGAGACGATTTCTC
>MU123731.1:0-96937 GCA_014904935.1 Melanogaster broomeanus | reverse complement strand
ACAAAGAGATGAAAATGTGAGACGAATCCACGTCTATATTATTATATCGACAATCCGCATCATATCGTCCCCACCCGACGAGGAACTAATTCCTTATTATATTATAAGCTTGAGAACAACACCACCGGCAGATGTCAGAAGGACCGTCAGCACATTCCACATCTCCGCTTAACGTCTGCTGGGCACCTCCGCCAGGGGTGGAAGTATACCGAGGAGCAGAGGACAACGTCGGTACATACTATCACATCAAACATAGAGCACATGTAGACTTGCTAATAGTATCAGAGGCATGAAGGGTCGTACCTGTACGGAAACTCAGCTGTGCAACTCGGGATTACGTAGAGGCGCACTCAAATTAAAAAGCACCACACCGAGTTCTTGGCCAAACTCATGCCGCTACAAGTTACGAGAGTTCTAGGTTCACAGAAGTCGGCTGGGTAGAGATATGTGTTCTGTCGGTGTGGTTCACCCACGGAAACACATATACCCGCATTATCAATATACGCTCTTTCGGACATAATACACTATGTATCATCTCACTTGTAGAGTCAGAGTTCGTCTAAAAGAGAGAAGCAACACTATTTATCACAGTCGGCGCACTGCTATCAACAGCACTTTCGGTCACTTATAAAACAAGCTCGCTCTAGATCAGTTATGAATAATCACGACAGTTGTCCTGAAAGAGGCCTCTCTTGATTAACGACCATTACGCAGCGCCACAGAATCGCACCGGGACAACATGTCTGGCTGAATAGACAAGAGGGCTACGAGGCCATCCGATAAGCCTTAGTGTATGGGTCTCGGGGACCGCGGATTACACAGAATTTCGCTAGTGTAATTTAGGTACCACAATATGAGAACTTGGAGTAAAGCGTCTTGGCTAGTTACGCTCACACGCTTAGGTAGCGTGCAGCCTATCACTATGCTTCCAAACGAAAGGAGACCCAGGCTATATATCATAGGTCCGTCCAGGTTCGGATCCAGTGGGTTGATTCGAACTCTCTGGATCGGGATTCTGGACGCACGATTAGGAAGGCGAAGAGCAATGTAAACGGTTGATCAACCGATGACTCAGCTATGTTAATGTATCATGCAGGATCTTAACTTTGACATGCCTGAGAGTATGCGTTTGCATGCACGTCGCAGATGGAGCCATAAGAACGGATCCGTGAATATGCTCACGGAGAACACTGGCTTCCCGATACGCAACTGCGGTATTTATATCCTAATAAGCTGGCAATGTGTACCCAATAACAATGTCAAGCAGGCACGTCAAGTGCTGCCTATACCCAGGACATAAGTATCACTCGAGCTATATACACGCTACCAAAGATGACGTGACAAAGCACGCGCGATACTTACCAGGATACAGCTTCCAGACCACTGCATTGCATCATAGAGACTTCATAAATAATTGCTTAATACCGGCTCTGTAACGACTTCTTGGGTCAGAGTTAGATCGGGACAGTTTTTCATCGAAAAGGACACTGTACCAGAGAACATTTAGACATTAGTCTTTTCTATCAATCGATTCCATTCAATATAAGAGTATGATTGGACCAATTGAAAGATTTTCCCCAGCGCGGCATGACGAACGGGAAGCTGACGCATCGCAGACTGTGTGTGACTCAGGTGCAATATAAAGGACGAGCGATACACAATTCGCTGCCTCATAGCGCTTCTTATGCAGATTCCTTTATACATCTTCTCTTCGAGTCGTAAATGAATTGACTCGTGACGAAAACGGAAGGACACTCTATAAACGGAGTCTGTCTGGATAGTTGAAACCGAAAGTTTGACGTGAAGTGCACAGAGACACAGAGCAGAGAGAGCACATCAACCCATCTGAGACACAGACATTTCAAGCATATACACATCCATGCCTGAGATGTGAACCGTCTGCGAGAGTTAAGAGCGACTCGACAGATTGTCGCGAAGTCGTGACGCAGCCGTAACGACTAAGTACCCTCAACAGATAATCGCTAGCAGTCACCAAGGCACTTACTTTGTTTATGGCCGCGTATACCTTCCAATCTCGAGAAATAAACTCACGGCTTCCGTAGATCAGCCAGTACGCGATGCGCACGTCACTAGGTGAAGAAAGTGTGCTAGACATCAAAGCAAACCTTAAATTAAATCGTGATTCTCGAAAACTTACCGAGAAATGGCTTGGCCCTTACACGATTATATCTATTCACGGAGATAACGCAGTCAAACTCCGCCTCCCCACCTCGATGCGTATTCACCCGGTTGTGAACGTGTCACGTGTTAAACCATATAAGGAAAAACTTATTGGACAGAAAGCCGATAAACCCGGTGCAGTGCTAGTCACTGAAGACGGCAATGAAGAGTTTGAAGTTGACCGAATTGTCGACTCTCGCCTGGTGCGAAACAAGCTCGAATTCCTTGTCCACTGGAAGGGCTATGGAGACGACGAAAGAACTTGGGAGCCAGAAGCTCATCTCGAAAATTCAAAGGACGCTATTCGAGATTTCTATCGTCTTAAACCTTCTGCTCCACGCAAACTCTGAATGGCACGGGAGCTCTTTGATTCGCTATTTACTCCATATGAAAATATGACGACTGCTAAATCTATTTGGTCTCGCCTGGAAGTCGAACCCTAGACGGGGGGTAGTGTTACGATCCTATTATTTTCACCTTTTCTTAGTCACGTGACTCTCATCTTATCTTATCTATATCACGTGACCTATGTATCTTATCTCATCACATGACTATGCCTAGACCTATGACATCATGCCTCATGTCTCACCTCATGTTACTCTAGAACATTCCGCTCCACTCTTCTATGCTTCTCTTCCATTCCATGCATAGCCTCGTTACTCCACTATGACATCATATGCTTACTTATCGTAGTTTAGGGTAGGTTCTCTGTTTAGTATATATACTCGAATGCAACGTCCAGGGAACTCCAGTTTAGTTCTCTTGGATCTTCTCCTCAAAGACTCCAATTGATCTTGTAATATTCTCTCACTCTCACATCGCTCAAACACCTTTCGCTTTGCGAGTTAGGTGCTCCGCAACTGCTTTAACCATCTTTCCCTCAGTCTCTGTGTTGTGTTCTCAGGCTACGCCTTGCGATAGTCTTTGGGTGCTTCAAGGGTAGGTTTCCTCTGTAGTATATATACTCGAATGCAACGTCCAGGGAACTCCAGTTTAGTTCTCTTGGATCTTCTCCTCAAAGACTCCAATTGGGCTTGTAATATTCTCTCAACTCTCACATCGCTTAAACGTCTTTCACTTTGCGAGTTAGACGCTCCACACTTTGCTTTAACCACTTTTCCCTCTAGTCTCTGTGTTGTATTCTCAGGCTACGCCTTGCGATAGTCTTTGGGTGCTTCACCCCTCTTTATCTGTTTTATCTGCACGTCGTCATGATTCTTCAACACCTTTGTTCTATTGCACGCTACTAGAATTTTCGTGATGCTCCGTGTAGTTGTTGGGTGTGACTGCAAGATAACTACACTTACAACTCTGTACAGCACACTGACAGCACTACCCAGTTCTGCACGTCATTCGACAGAAATCACCACTCTGTACAATGCCCGACAGACACTACGACCGTGTGCAGCGACACACAGTTACCACCATTCTGTGTAGTGTTCGACAGTTTTGACAAATTTGCACAGCGAGCGACAACCCAAACCAGCCCGAGCCAGTACTATACAGAACCCTGAAGATCTCGACAGGCATGGTTGTCATGGACATTACGTGACAGACTTCACATAATTGTACAGTAATCGACAGGTATAGATCGGCTGTCAATTATGGAAAGATGCTGTGAGATGCTGTGAGTTGCTGTGAGATTGCTGTGAGATGTTGTCAACAAGCTGTACAGGGGGGGACTTAGCTGTAGGTAGGCAATGTCACGGGTAAACCCGTGGGTGTGGGAGGTCATACCCGTACCCATACCCGTGATATACCCGTACCCGTGATGACGGGTACGGGTTGAGCTGCGGGTAGGTAGGTACAGACCCACGGGTACACCCGTCGAGGGTATACCCGCGGGTTGTCACATCCATGTCCGGACCCCTATTTACGAGTCCGGCAACACTCGCGCATTCCCGGCCCCGGACTCAATCTAGAAACCCATTCGGGTATAGTTCTGATTAGTGAGCATGGCAGTACCTGCCATATCGCTCCATTATGCCTCTGACATATATTTCATATCCGGCTTTCGTATGTACTCTTGTCCCGGTCCTGTCTTTGTCAGCTACTGCGCCTCTATTCCTGCTTACTGATGTCTTACTAATCTTCCGGTCTCCGGATTACCGGACTGCGGATTGCTATGTCCCTTTTTAGTACTTAAAACTGTAGATACTTTGTCCAGGAGTCTCAGTCTGAAATCAACTAGGTTACTTCTCCTTATCCTGTCTAGACTGGAACCTACGCAAGGGATCAACTCTCCCCCTGAGTAGTTGAATCCAATCAGTCTACCCCTCTGTTCTATGCTACCCCGACCGGAGTTACACCCCGGACTTAGCCGGAGAAGACCTGGACTTGACACGGGTACAACATAGTATTACCAGTCATTTTATTTATACAGCTACATCTACATTAGCTGCGAGAGTAGCAATACAAATAAAAAGAAAAAAAGTATAGTAATGGTGTGCGTGCATCGATGTGGTCGTCGTTGCGGCTGTGCACAGAGTGGTGCGTTGTGCGTTGATGCAGGAGATGGTGTTGGAGGACTCGGGACCCATCGATGTGGTCGTCGTTGCGGCTGCACGCAGAGCGGCTCGTTGTGCGTTGATGCAGGAGATGGTGATGGAGGACAAGGGACCCACACGAGGCAAGTCACGGTGCGGGATCATCGTAGCTGCATCGATGTTCGTCGTTGCGGCTGCACACGGAGCGGCTCGTTGTATGTTGATGCAGGAGATGGTGATGGAGGACGAGGGACCCACGCAAGGCGAGTCACGGTGCATGATCGTCGTAGCTGCATCGATGTGGTCGTCGTTGCGGCTGCGCACGGAGTGGCGCGTTGTGCGTTGATGCAGGAGATGGTGTTGGAGGACTTGGGACCCACACGAGGCGAGTCACAGTGTATGTGCAATCGGTGTCGTACTACGTGAGATAGGTGGGGTATGGTATGTGATGGACGACGTACCATTCGTCAACCTCTCTCCCTGGGACCAAAACTCGTGGCGTGGCTGGTCGTTGATGCCCGGTGGCATACTACGTGTGCATCCAGAGCACCGTTTCGACACGTCGGGTTCACTTGTGAGATGGCGGGGTCACTCTTGAAGCAACAGGTCCATTTTCAAGGTAGTGAATATGTTTTTGAGGCGAGATGACACACTTTCAACACGTCGGGTCCATTTTTGAGACGGAACAAGTGGTTTGGGTCAAAAACAAGCGGGCGAGGTCCAAAATGAGTGGGTGGGATGAAAAACGAGTAGGTGGGATCACACAAACGAGTGGGCGGAGTCCAGAGAATGAGCGGGTTGTGTCAAAAACGAATGGTGTGCAGATTGAGGGGGAGAAAAGAGCTGGTTTTGATAACGATCAGTGCACTGATCTTAAAGATCTAGTGGCAACTGATGTATCTCAAGCTCCAGCTCCTCCCATCACCCCGAAACCTTACGTCGCACCCGAAAAACTGTATGTAGCTCCTCGAAAAGATGAGATCGACTCGGAATGCGATGGAGGTGTTGCGAGAGGTGTGTTGTTGTGGCTGCGTGGCAGTGCGTGCGGTGCTAATGATTGCTTCACCCACGCGCAGGTACGGGTAAGGGTACGGGTACAGCCACTGCTGACCCGTACCCGTACGAAAACCCGTGTGGGTTACCCGTACCCGTGACATTGCCTAGCTGTAGGACTGTGAGCCTCTGTGAGCTGCTGTGGAGTGCTGTGTAGCCCTGTCTACACACCTTAGGGTTTTGCTGATGTAGCCCGCCGAGTACAATAGTGGCCCACTGATTACCCCCCTAGTGGGGCACTATTACATATTCATGAGCAATTTCAGAATCTAGTGTTTCTTTTTTCCCTGTTGCAGAGACGTGACAAAATCAAAATATGTCCTGCAAAATGAACGCTGACGAGATCTTGCAACTGTCATTGTCCCAAATCTTGAATTTGATCAGTTATCTGCTCTCCCTACAAAGCTTCCAACATTTTCTAAATTGGTCACATAATCACAGTGAAGTGTAGAAACTGGCCAAAATATTTTCGCTGGAAATCTTCGTCATCATATCCTTGATATTCCCCCCCAAAATAATCAGCATATGAGTTGAACAATATGTTCACACAACAGGTCTAAGTCTATTTTTTACATATTTCAGGAATCTGTTTGCCATTCAAACATGTGTGCACAGGCGAAATCTGTTTCCGGATATGAGCTCAGTCTGTCCCACGGGTTTTTTCGACGCTGTCTCAGGTGTAAGGCCATGTTTGGCATTAGATTTTCTGGTTGAACTCACTTCCTACTAGGTGCTCTGATCAAGATAAGTTGATACTGGGTGGAAATATAATCGAATGCGAACTGGTCAGTATACAGCGTTCGAACGCAAAAAAGAATGGCGCATGTTCTCTTCACGGGTTTGAAAACTTGACGGTTCACCTTGGGCTTAGCCCCCGTTAACAAATCCGAGGCCGGCGCGCTCCCCGACACCACTCCACCATACGAGTGTCCCGTCACTGGCATCTCAAGGGCCATCTTTGCTGAAGTGTATCCCCTCGCTCGTGTTCATCGCTGCGGCTGTCGATCCTTTGGACTTGTCCCTCCAAGTCGCCCTCCGACTCAGACCTCACTCTCTGTGAACACCACATCGTGTTGCTGTCCCGCCTGGCTGTTGTCCGTATACAGGTAGCAACGCAACTATACATCGCTCCTGAAGTTTCGTCGCGCAGGAAAGGCCCTGGAATACAACAAGGCTGACATGTATGGCTTGGGGGTAAGTTCATGGATTCAGAGCTCGTTGTGAGTTTCTCCCCATCGATTCTCTCCAGATAGGTTCTTTGAGATGGTCTATGCACTTTCTACTAGTGACGAGCGCATCGCCGTCACTGGCGATCTACGGAAGCCGGAGGTTTACTTTTCTCGAGATTGGGAAGCGTATCCCACGCGGCATAAACAAAGTAGGTGACCCTTGGTGATGCAGCGATAGCTTGTTGTTGAGGTGTTACTTAGTTGTTACGGGGCTCCTGCGTCACGACCTTGCGAAATGTCCGAGTGCTCTAGAGCTCTCGCAGAACGCGGTTACCACATAGGATGGAAGACGAATGCTTGAAAGGCGCTCTGCGCATGATGGGTGAGTTGCACCGCTGCCAGTGAGTCACGGCACCTTCACGTCAAAACTTCGTGTTTTCAATATCCAGACCAGACTCGCCGTATTATAAGAGTGTTTTCTCGGCCCTTTTCAGTCAACCCGCCAGTCAATTCCAGGGCCTCCTCTACGACCTCGAAGAGGCCCCCAACAAGCATGCTCAATTAAACAATATGGTTGAGGAGAGATTGTCGGCCATCTTTTATCTGCACGGAGCCACCTCTAATCAACTCCGTCGTGGGCCACGAAACACATAGGTCCAATCAGATCTGATGTTATGGCATCCACAGAAGAAGACTAACAATTGTTGGAGCGCCTTCGTTTGAGAACTGGTGCACTCTGACCAAGTTGTATGCATTCACCCTAGAAGCACTGCGTTGGAGGCCCGTCAACCCGTTGGGTAAGTCGTATTGTCAGCAGTGGGCGCTATTGCGCACTGACTTATGTGGGTAGGCGTCCCTCACCGTGCCGCGAGGGGTGTTATCTGGGTACATTCATTGCACGCTATATACGCATTGATGTTCTGATAACGGACGCTACAATGGCTATTACATTCCTGCCAACGTCATTGTCTCAGGCAGCCATTGGTAGACCTAACTGTCAACATAGCTGATCTAGCCCCTGACTTACTTCCCCTCTAGGTGCGTTTCCAGAGATCCCCGATCCAGAGATGTTCGACATCAACCACTGGATCGACCTGGACGGGAACCTCAGTGATATAAAAGCCTTCTCTTTCGGCTTTGGGCGGAGGATATGCCCCGGGCTCAACCTAGCTAACTGGTCAGTAATCTGATCATTTATCCGCCACCATCACAGGCTGGCATTGGCTCCTCTCACTTGACAGCGCCATGTTCCTTTCTGTGGCGCCTGCCGTATGGTCGTTCACAATCAAAGAGGACTTTTCGAACGACACCTGGTCTCATTTACGATCCAAGGACTGGAGTAGTGTTGGTGGTTCCAGTCTGTGGAGGTCCCCGCACGCTCGGTTGAGATGAAGCTCACCATGTCTTATTGGCGAAGCCATGATGTATGGTTGGGAACAGCAGTCAAGACAGCACGACTACGATCTCAACTGCGGATACTGGGTTTTATAGCACACGTTCGAGTCTGTTCGTCGCGCGACTCTCCTCGTGCCGTGTCCACCTGTTTGATCCCCCTCGTTCGTGCACGCTTGGGACCTCCTCCCCTGCCAGATAGAGATCGTTGCCCATGCTGACGCGCCTCTCATCGACACTCTTTATACGGTAACATGTAATCTACCCTTTATATTGTGGCATTGGGTAAATGCTACGTTTCTATTCTACAGAGTGTACCATACGCTGTCTATGAACTTGGGGTCATTTTCTTTCCGCTCGTGAGCGTTGGTGGGAGCCTTCCCCCTGGAAAGAGAGACAGCAATCTGCGGTGCTCGCCTTGGTTGTGGTGCACAAATAGTAAGAAAGTTGCTAAAACGAGCGATGATCTCGTCAATCCCTTGATCAAAATTCGAGAGCGGTAACTGGAAACTGAGAGTGTACTTGGATCAGTAGATAGCATATAAAGCGTGACGGACCTGTCGATCTGACAATGTACGGCAAAGAATGCGATGTCTCCGCCCGTGCCTACTGTACGAACAGAGATCATAATCAAACGCATCATTGGAAACGTGTTCTACCTCCCCCACGAGCAGCGAATTATGCGGGTAGTTTGAGTCTATGGAGAGGAGGAGCGCGTCCTTGTGTACTTGGTTTCATACAGATCGATGTGGAAAGACCACCCATGGGCACTGCCCAAGGGACAGTTGAGTTTGCGCCCGGGTGACGCAGTTACCTCTTGTCTCATCCTGTGCCCTGCTTCATCAGTGATCGCTCTCCCACGTGTATGCTTGAACCCTGCCCAAATGTAGTGCTGCCATCTCAGATAGAGACTGTGCTGGCAGGTCGTTTCGACTTACCTCACATCGACGCTGTTTAGACAGTGCACTTCCGATGACATGCTACGTTGTACCTAGTCTGCCCGTCAGGATAGACACGGCACAAGGTGACATACATTTTTCAAGATGTGGTATTGCGTGAGCCGTCGTTGGACTTTGACACCTTGCTCCCAGCCTCGAGCATTTGGGGGCTTATTCCGTGCACTAGAGCAGTATGAGGGGGTAAGTACCATGTGACGCTAGTATTGAAGGGTACTGAGCTGTACCGGATGGTTATCTCTCATGGATAATTGGATCAGAGCCGGTGAACGCTGCGAATGGGCGATGTTAAACGCAGGCTTTCAGTTCGACCTTGTGAGGGTGAGGGGAAGGACGCGCTGTATTGTACAGTGAGGGCCTGATATGCAGAAGAAAGGACGCTCCCCGCTTTGATTGGTAACCAAACGTCGAGAACAAACATAGAGGATCCATGACACGCATTGCCATGGGACACGAGGTCATCATGCAGTTTTAAAGCACTTACGTCTTATGGGCGTTTGACCAGCGCTAAATGGAAGGCGCTATAGCGACGGACACGTCACTGACCTCGCACACGACACGTTGTAGGGTGGGTGCCCTCACCACCATCTGCAGTTGAGCGTTCCACAAGTCTCTCGCATACACTCCTCCTACACTCCTTCATTCACCGAGTCTGACCGCTGTCACTGTTGACTCTCCCAACGATGTCGAACACGTCGAAAAAGTCTGTTGACCTGACCCCAAAGCCTTTAATCACGATATCAGCGCACGAAAACGCTATCCGGGGAATAGCATACCTCCCTGGGGGAGAACGAGCCGTTACGTGCTCGTACGACAACACGGTCAAAATCTGGAACATGGAGAGTGGCGAGCAAGAAGGGACGTCAATGGTGGATGGTCTTGCAATCACGAGAGACGGGAAGAGGATACTGAGCGGTGGCAGTGATGGGAGAATGAGGGTGTGGGACGTGGGGACGCAGGAGTGTATTGAAGAATGGGAAAGAGGCCCAGGCAGTATCTTCTGCATTGCCATTTCACCAGATGGTCAGTTGGCTGCGAGTGGTGGTAGCGAAGGTAAGATCCTCATTAGGGAGATGACAGAGGGCGGTCAGATCAAACATTCCCTCGACGGTGGAAGCCGTGTGTACTCGCTCAGCTTCTCCTCAAACGGGGAGAACCTGGCTTCGTGCAGTTACCATGAAGATGAGGGAATGCGAGTATTCGACGTCGAGAGTGGTGAACTTATCCTCGGGCCCATGGACGATAAATACACCTACTCCGTGATCTGGTCGCTCGATGGCACTCAGCTCTTCTCGGCTCACATGGATCGCACAATCCGGTGTTGGAACTCCGAAAATGGTGAACTAATCGGAGAACCTTGGATGGGTCACACTGATTCC
Organism: Melanogaster broomeanus; assembly: GCA_014904935.1. Lineage (NCBI taxonomy): Eukaryota > Fungi > Basidiomycota > Agaricomycetes > Boletales > Melanogastraceae > Melanogaster > Melanogaster broomeanus. Next base: position 86,321 of record MU123731.1, on the reverse strand, counting down.
GTGCTCTCCCTCTCGCTCTCCCCAGAAGGCACGAAAATTGCCAGCGCCTCATGGGATAACACTGTTCGTTTCTGGGATGCACGCACTGGTGATTCCATCGATCAGCCACTACTGCATGAAGACGGCTTGGATGCAGTTACTTTCTCCCCCTCTGGTGAATTTGTGGCAGCCGGGGGGTGTACGGAAAATTGTCAATATGGCGTGTTCCCTGCTGGGACGAAAGTCATAAAAAGGTGATTACCGCATGCACCTCTGTTCCAGCGCCATCTCTCACTTCGTTCGTGGTCGCAGGTGTATGATTCATTACTGGACGTGCGTCATCCCAAACCTTCAGCACCTGCCGTCCTGACCATCGTGTGGCCTAGCTCCCAGCTGTGCCCGCTCCCAAGGGTCTCTCGAGTCTCCATGCACAAGGCGAATTCGACTTCCGAGATGTATGCGCTACTCGTCTAAAAGGCGTCCTTGTGTGGCCTAACTCATACTTGCAGTTAACCACCGGCGCGACCTCTCGACCTCTTGATCGCCCAGAACTGATCATAACACGCATTCAGCGTCTGTTGCACGGGATAGTCACTCGCCGCTCGTCCTCTCGTACACAGCCAACCATAGAACTTCAGCCCACTTCGCAAGACCGGCGCTTCTGGAAATCCCCAGTCCGCACCCCGATAGCAGCCGGTCAGCTCACACAGGTAACATTTCTCGTTCACGTCGTCGCGTCATCGTCTGACATTCGATGATGTACCCAGCGGGTCGTAGTCGTCAAGAGCCGGAGAAAACGCAAGAAGGAAAAGAAATACCGCAAATCTCATAAACCACCACAACCTCAGAGCAACACGGGTGCGGGTTCGTCTCTCCTATATCACTCATCTCCCCCAAGTTGTCATTGATACCTCCTGTAATTAGATCCTTCAAATGCAGTGGCAGGTCCCTCCTCATCCCACGCACAGCCTTCAGGTGCTCCATCCAAAGCTGGTCTATCCGCTCCTCAAGCCGGCCCGTCCACTCCCTCTAAGCCCGTTCCCGAAGGACGTGCTTCCAGCTTCGCACAATCCAACGCGGGCTCCGACGACAGCTGGGACGACATGGACGGCTGTGGCAAGTGTGTCGACTATTTCTGTGGTGGCCCACGTCCGGATCGTGAACGATTTCGTCCATGGAAGAAGAAGTCGCCTGCAGTGATTGAGGCTGAGCAGCGGCTGCAGGAGGCCAAGAGGATAGCAAATGCCTCGCGACACCCTCCGAAGGATCATGGTCGCATGCAGAAAGGTCGCGCGTCCCCTAACGCAGACGAGGCAACTGTCGAGCACCTCGGGGACAGTCGGGTGGACATGACTGCTTCTCGACCGGATGTGTTGCAACTCCAAGAGCAGAAGGGCGGTCGGCTCGACCACGAGGTTGCTGCGAGGCGGATGGCAGAGCGGGAGAGGGCTGGACTGAAGGAGGAGCTTAAGGGGGTATGGGATAGCAGCCACACGTCCCGTGAACCACTGCAATGTCAAACGCACCCAGGTACGAGCCACACTTCCGCCATCTACTGCACCCAAGTGATCACTAATCGCACTGTTGCCTATCCATTCTGCCAGTTGTGGAGGCATGTCCCCTGTCATCTTGCGCAGAGCCCTCATCCTCTACACCGAATGCTGGCAAAGGTGACTGTGTACATCCACCACATCACCACGATTCGCCATGGGACCACACCAAAGCGGCTTCCCAACCATCCCCTCACGCTGACGAGGTTCCCCGGCCGCTTCAGGGACAACAGCTGGTGGATGGGGCCCATCCCCAATATGGTGCCTTGCAACTCCAAGAGCAGATCAAGGTGATCCACCGACAGCTCCATGAGGCGAGGCGGAGGGCACATGCGGAGATGGATAGGCTTCAGAAGGAGTCCAAGGAATTCTGGGATATCAGGCACACCTCTCGTGAACCACTGGAACGCCAAATGCACTCAGGTATGGACTGCTCTTTACATTCACTGTACTCGAGCCCTTCTCATCACACTGGTGCTTGTTGGCCTTCGCAGAGCACTCATCTCCTCCATCTCCTCCTGGCAAAGTTCATGGTGTACACCCAACCTGTCACCACGATTCCCAATGGGACCACGCCAAAGCTGCATCCCAGGTCCCCCCTGATACTGACGAGGCAACATCTGATCCTCTCGGGGACAGTCGGGTACAAGGGCCCAATCTTCCAGGTGGTCCCTTTCAGCGACAAGAGCAGACCGAGGAGATCCACCGACCGCCCGACGATGAGGCTACTGCGAGGCAGAAGGCCGAGGCGAAAGTGGATCGGCTGGAGAAGGAGTTGCGAGAATTGCGGGATGTTATTGGCCTCACGTCTCGTGGACCACTGGAACGTCAAACGCACCCAGGTACGAACCATGCTCTTCGCTGTGTACTGCATCCAAGTGGTCACCAATCGCGCTGGCGCTCATTCATCCATTTAGGTTTGTTGTCTATGGAGGCAGGTCCCTCTACATCAACTGCCGGTTTATCCACTTCCCCTAGCGATCCTGAACAAAGTTAATCCAACTTCGCGCGATTTTAAGCCGACTACAAGCCACCTGGACGAGCCTGAGTGCCCAGAGTCGGCAAGGCGCGTGATGCGCGAGCGTTCCTTGATTCATGTCTTTGCTGACTTGAATGTCTTCCTATTCTCCGTATCAACTCCGATTTGTTAGTTACTTCCATTGCCAAAGAGGATCCCTCTATTCATATTTTGTTCGTGCCATCCATGAGTCGTGCCATTGAGGAGTACATATACCATACTACACTTCGACTCCAGTCAATATTAACTATCCAGTTCATGCCTCGATGGATATTCATCATTGGCAAGCTGAATCTTTCCTGTCGTTCCGCACAAGTAACTTCGTGGGTGGTAAAGCCAACACGTACCCACACCTATCATGCATACGACGATTCGGACGTACTTGTAATAGACGGCGCTGGCACACATAGTAGTCCCCAAATCTGACAGTACACTGCAAAGCGCGCCATGTCCCCATGCCCGTCCGTCGTGCGAGAAGTATTCCTGCGTGCGAGTTTGCTCGTTGCGTGACTTTGCTCGGACTACGCTGTGTCGTCCCTCCATTTTGGCTTTCGCTCGTGCATACTTGAGACCTCGTTGAGACCTCCGCAACACCTGTTCCAATTAGATATTATAGGTCATTTTGACCCACCTCACACCCGGGCATCGACGCTGTCCCTAGTCCTCCTCCCCGCTGCCTCGTGATACACACGCACAAGGTAACACACGTTGTGGGAAACAGCTCTGTACCATGAGTTGTCTTTCCAGGTTCGGACGTTAATGGGTCTCGTCGATCTGCGTAAATAGTCGAGTTCCGTGTAGTACGAGGGTAGTACGAGGATACTAGCTCTTGGCGTGGTACTTACTGGGTTGAGCTTGTGGATAACTGGATTAGAGAGTTGATGGACGTCGTGAAGTTACCTGCAGGCATTAAGATCGTCATTCGGAACGAACTTCTGAGGGCGAGGGAAGGACGTGCTCATTATTGTACATCTCGAGTCTGATCAAGACACTCCTCGCTTTGATTTACATCCAAACGAGGAGAACACCTTTCATTTCATTCGTGACTGTTGACCATACGGTGCCGGTGAGGAGAGGCAGGCGTACGCAGGACCCCGGTTAATCCCTAAATAACCTAGGTTTCGAGGGGGTCAGAAATGTCCGGACGATTTTTGGTCATTTGGGGTCAAATTTGTCCGGACCCTGACCTAGGTTACCAAAAATTTCCCCAAGTCCGAAAATTTGTCCGGACCCCGACCTGGGTCCCCAAAAATGGCCAAAAATGTGCCAGTAACATGTTCAAGCAGCTTTGGGGACTCTTTGAGGTAGTCTAGGACCCTAAGACACTGTACAAGCAGAGGCTAACTACTATCTTCGTCATCCCGTTGTGTCTGATTAGTATTATCCCGCCTGCGGAATCCCTTAGCCGCTTCCTTGATCTGATTCTCGGCGTTCGTGAGTGTCACGTAGGTTGTGAGATCACGTAGATCGAGTTCAATCCCTCCTCGGATTGTTTTAGAGTCACTGGGCCGAACCAAGAGAACAGTAAAGAATGCCGTCGAAGGGATGAGTGCGAATTGTCGACACTGGAAGGGAGCAGTGACTGCTGGGATAGCAGTAAACAATGCCTGGAACTGCTGTTCGACAATCTGCACGGCGAAATAAGAAACGGCGGCCACAGAATCGATGCGGGTAACAGCACTGTGCTTTCCGTTTTTGCCACCGCCTTTTGAATACAAAGTGATCACTGACAGGGCACTAGTCTTAGAACATCAGAAAGTTAGTGTAAGTGACTCGAACTCGACGGCCACTTGCCTTGAGCGACTCTGTTAAACGCCGAAACGCGTTGAAATGATCCCAAAGTCACCAACTTCGAGTAGTCTCACTCCGTTGATACCGGCGCCAGTGATTGTCGCAAGAAGCGGCATTTTCGCAGTTGTGAACACCTTCTTTCGTCGTTCCATTGCCTGCATTGATGCAATAAGAATGAATGGTCGTGTGATATATCATAGTGAAGTAACTTACCTTTCTAATATTATTTCTCGATACAACTGCTGCATTACCTACATTACCCACGGATGCATGAGTCGTCGAGCCAGTCCAGCGAATGGATCGCTCGGCGCCTGTGGTCACTGCATGTCCTTGCTGCTCTTTGAGGATGTTGTGGAATTGCTGGATTAACTGACGCCGAATGGATGGGCCTTCACGTTCCGCTGATTCAGGGAGCTGTTCTCTACCCATGCGGCATCCTTTTTTCGCATGTTCGTCTCGTGTCGCTCCCGCAATTTGACAAGTGTTGATAAGTCCAGTAACTGTGGAGAGAAATTTCCGACACCAAACGGCTTGCTGGGTAAATCGGGAAGCTTGAGGCGTGGGACAGTTACTAGTAACTGTTGCGTTACGGGGCCAACATACAGTAGTATTCATATAGTACTTAGTAGTATGAGCTCCTATAGCTCCTATATTATAAGTCCTGTCCGGATCGGTTCGATCACCAACCCCTGTGACCTCCATGATTGTCCGGACGTCCTACCTGGGTTGACCCCCATTTCTGGCTCCTTTTGTCCGGACCGAGACCTGGGTTTTTCGGTCTCCGAGGCCAATTTTTGTCCGGATCCTGGGCTAGGTTACCTAGGGATTAACCGGGGTCCTGCGTACGCGTGGAGCATTGCCATGGGATGCGAGCGGGCTACGAATCCGATCACCATACATGGACATCAACACCTTGTCAACACCTTTAGATTGGGTCCATGTATAAGCTGACTAATATAAGTAGAACTGAGTCGCCTATCTTAGGAGACAGTGACTCATGTTCACGGCACCTGGGATGGTCAATGTCATGTGACATAGCGTTCACGTGATTGAACACGCACAGAGAACCGAACGCTTACCAAATCCCGAAGGTTGGGGAGAGCCCGACAGTCTGGTCGGTCTGCTGTAAGGGTCACAGCATTCACCTAAAAATACTTTCACTAGGGTGGTCTAGAGCACGGCAAGTGCCTCAAGTCACATGATCGCCATGTGGCGTAATCCACCTTAGATGCGAAAGTAGTTGGTCATTCTCAACGGGCGCAGTTGGGGCAGCGGTTAAGCCCCCTGACGAGACCTTTTGCACGGTCGAAACTGCTGTCCAGCGCCTGGGTTCAAACCCCCCAGGTGCCGAATTATTTACATTATGTAAGCATACATGGACTATGCACTGCACGCTCGTGCCTCGCGCACAGTCCGGCTAACTCGGCCCACGTTATTCGTGCAGTAGCGCGAAGCAATCTAGGATACGCAATCCATTATTGACACCACCTGGAGACTCACTTTTACCTCAGGAGAGTACTAGTGTGTGTCCTATCATAGGCTTCAGGCTGCCAGATGGCAATTCGGTATGACGAGTTTCTTCTTCGTCAAGTCTTCATCGGCAGGCTCAAGCTGGCCTCGGCAATTCCGGTGGCTTCTGCGAGTGCGGACCCTCGCGGTACATGTGAAGATTTATATCATGCAATAGAGCTGTCTCTTCTGCACAAAAAATTGGACTGTGCGCGGCTGGTAGTGCACGGTAAAATAGGAACCCAGCCCAATTTGACCGGGAAATTTACACCTGAGGGAGGACTTGTCTATTTAACCTATGTAATTTTGCGCTAATTGACGAGGTGGTAAATTAACGCTAATTTACCGGGTAAATTTCGAATTTGACTGTAAAATAGGGTAAAATAGGACTGAAAAATGCAGTTTCTACCAACTATCCCAATCAGACGTCTTTGGAACAGCTTTTGACAACATCTTCGAAGATGTATCAACAGGTTTTGCAGTGGAGGATGTGTCATATCCATGTCCGGACCCCTATTCCCGAGTCCGGCCACACCAACCCATCTCCGGGCACACCCTCGCATTCCCGGCCCCGGACTCAACCTCAGCCCTGTTTCGGTATAGTCTTGCTTAGTGAGCATGGCAGTGTCTGCCACATCGCTCCATTCTGTCCCCGACTCTATTTCATATCCGGCATCTTGTATGTACTCTTGTCCCGGTTTTATCTTTGTCAGGTTACTGCGCTTTCGTTCTGTCTTACTAATACTTACTAATCTTCCGGTCTCCGGATTCCCGGACTGTGCATTCCTGTGTTCCTGTTTAGTACTTAATCTGTAGATATTCTGTCCGGTAGTTCTTAGTCTGAAATCAACATAGTTACTTCTCCCTATCCTTTCTGTCTTAGACTGGAACCTACGCAAGGGATCAACTCTCCCTCTAAGTAGTTGAATCCAATCAGTCTACTCTTACTCCTGTTATCTCTACGCTACCCCGACCGGAGTTATACCCCGGACTTAGCCGGAGAAGACCCGGACTTGACAGATGTCTGGAACCGTGACTTGGGGACTCGTCTAGGATATCACAGAAAAATGGCGACGAGAGCTCGAGTTCGGACACTCCTGCAAGGGCCAATCTCTGACGCTCAGCATGGATTGCCCTCCCAGACAATCCCCGCTTCTTGTCGAGCCAACGAGCGCCATCGTCGACAGGCACCCCAGCAGTACCTGAGTATTCGTTAGCTAACTCTCTGGCAGACTTGGAAACTCCCTGACCATCCGAGTCAGCCGCTAGGCCAGTGGTGTCACTTGAGCCAAACTCGCCCTCACAATCCAAATCATCGTCCGACTCAGCTGGTGACTCGAACAGTTGCGGTTGCGGGGGGGCACAGCCAATGGCAGGAGGGTCTTCACCTAGTTGGGAAGCCTTTCGCTTGTGGCTCAAGACAGTCGCGTCTACGTCGCGCCAATGTACGACTGGCTTGAAGGGTGGCTTATCATTCTAAGAGAGCCGTGATGAAGTTAAGTAGTATGACGAGAACGTACTAGTATATATTAGACTCACCTCTGGTTTGTAACGATGCCATTGCCGTATCTTGATATGGTCCTGGAGTGTGCTGACATGTTGTGAGCTGCGGCGTGAGGCGTTCAGCCACGTAATGGTTGACATGGTACGTTCATCCACAATGGAGGTCGGGACTGCTGAGAAAATCTTCAGAGCGAGGGCCTGATGACAGATGTAGTAGTATTAGCCCAGATGTGAGTGTATCATGGTTCAAGTTTGACAACGTACCCCAAGCACGTCTGCGTCTGTGTCTTTCTGCACGCCTGCCCACCAGTCCACAGTACTCTCTGTCTTAGTTCGGATTGGCCGATTGAAGGGGTCTATCCCTTTCGCATATGCTTTTAATTGGTCCTTGAGCCTCGTGAGCGCATCTGCTGGGTGATATTTGCTGAGTAGCGGGTTCTGGAGCTGCATTTGTTTTTGGGGAGTTTTCCAGTCTGTGTTGGTAAACGCGTCGCCGAACTCGTGTCTGAGCATTTTCTGCAGGCTGACCCCAACGCGCTGGAGAAGGTCGGCGGGCACCTTTGTGGTACACTTTGGAGTGCCGCCCTTCTTGCTGATAGTGATGGTTGGTATGGCGAGTGGATTATTGTCCTTGTATATCGGAGCCGTACGGTAAGCTGGTAAGCACAACCAAACACATCATTAAAGCATCTGAACGTCGAATGACAATGGGTTGCGACATACCTGGATTCAGAAAAAACGCAACAATGTATGTATCATTTGGTGCATCCTCGATCATCTCGTTGAAGCGGGTGTTGGCGATTGCTCGTATGTCCTCCATTGTGGACTGTTGTAATTTAAATGGGTTTTTCCAGAGATCATCCTCTACGGTAGCCATGATTGCGAGCCAGTACAGATAAACGTTGTCTACAGTGACGTGCGCACTCTCCAAGCACTGTAACGCTTTTGCCCAAGGGCCAATCACTGAAAGCAACTTCGAGAGCTCGAACTCAAATGTTAGCTTTGCGTTGCCGTCCAAGAATAGTTCATTTGACGACTAAACTTCGAAGTGAGCAATAATATATTACATAGGATTTCAGAATTCACTCGCCGTAATAGTGATTCCAAGGCTCTCATCTTCAATGATTGCACGAAAGGCTGGAAGGCCGCGCTGAAGAGACCTTCCTGCCCAGTAAATAGTACCAAATCAAGTCTCGCCAATACCCTCCAACCCTTGAGCAATGCCAAGCCGATCTCGCTGATGGTCAAAATGCTCCATTGCATAGCTGGACTGGCTCATGAAGGCGAGAATGGTACGGATCTGATGGATAACAATCTCGAACTCAGGTAGGAGGGCAATGGCTTTAATGGCAAGGTTGAGAAGGTGGCATGCATCCTGTAGGTTGAGGATGTGGGGATAGCGCTTGCATAACAGCCTTCGTGCCTTCCGCGTGTTTCCAGTGTTATCTGATGATGTTGCACAGAAATTCCAAGGTCCGATTTTGGTAATGACCTAGAATGAAGAATAGTCAGTTATTTTCGAAGGTGAACATTGAACACTTGGAAATTCTAACCCGATCCAACGCTTCCAAAATATATTCTGCTGAGTGGCTTAATCGCGAAGCATCGTCCAGTTCAAGGCAGAAGGTACGGCGGTCACCCGTAGTCACATGGATGGTGTATATGGAATGCGGCTGCCTCGTCTTGCCTCCATCAAATATGATTGTTAGGTGGCGACATGAAGCGAGATGTTTCTTTGCCGCAAGACTGAGCTTTGCTGCCTCATTTGGGATAAGTTTTGACGTAAGCGTTGAAGATGACGGAGGTTGGTAGCGTGGATTCAAGGCTGCAATCATGAATTTGAACTCGTGCGAGTCCACCGTCTTGGGGGGGATCCCACAGCACACAATGTACTGCATCATTGCGTAGTCTACTTTCTCCTTCAGCTCCTGCCGCCCCTCTGTGACATATGATTTGAACATCTTCGTGGCTGGGTTACTGTCCCGCTTCGTGTCACGGTGTGTCGTGGTCTGAGAACTTGAGGGTCTCCTGCTGATTTCGTCATTTGTGGCACTGGGGGGAATGTCGACAAGAGGACCAATAGCGTTGTCAGCCATGTGTTCAATGGCGGCTTCGCGGTATTTGCTGGGTAGCCAGTTGCATTTGGAGGCATGCGCAAGAATGCGTTGTCCGTTTCTTGGATATGCCCATGTCTGGGTGCAACCACTGCTTCCAATGCATCGGATGCGATCTGTACGTTCTTCATTTTCCCCTAAGATATTCTTCTGGCAACGTAATGAGATCTTGAGAAGCAGGGGGAGAATCTTGATCCCGCTCCCCCGTTTATCTTCTGGTTCGGGTAGGTCTGTATATGCCGGGTCGTCAAAATTAGAGAGGACTTTTGAGTCCAGTTTTTGAACCTGTTTACGTGCTGCTCGGCTCTGTTTACCCGCATCACTGGCGGGTTCACTACTACTAGGGGCAGATTCCTCAACCATTGATGGTGACATAGTGGGACCGGCCCTGGCATCCGCAGACACGTATGGAAGCTTCAAGGTGTGATTGGGTAAGTTGAAGTGTGAAGTCTCGCATACCAATATTACTTACAGGATACTTTGCATTCTTGAACGCCTGTTCTGCAGAAAGAATGAGGTCATCCAACCATTTCTTCATAATGACGGATTCGGGATGCTGCGTGAGGTAATTTCCCAACACGGCGATGATTGCTGAGAGCCCTGGGCCCCTTTCCTTGAACCTGACTGGCCCATCCCTACGGTGACCTAGCCGGACCTCAAATTGACGATTGATAGCCCCTTCAAGCCCATAATCCGCCTCATCAGAATCACTGAAGCCAAAAAAATTGAAGGCATAGACTGATTCAGCCTCCTGTCGAAATGGCAGGGAATTGGGAAGACATTCAAGATATACTTGAAGTTTGTGGAGCTTGGATTTTGTTTCGGTGTCCATGCAGTGAAGAAAGGTACAAGTTGTCCAAATTTCAATCTGTTTTTTTTATCAAATCTTACTGGTTGCTGAGGCCCTCTGTACCCCCAAGTCCCCGACACTCCGACATCCCTGATCCCGAAAGCTTATTTGGTGCCTTGGAGGTACTGTCTAATTGACGCTAATTTACGCCTGGAAAGGGGGTCGGTCAGATCAACATGTAAATGACAGTAAATTACAGGGGTAAATTAGGCGTGGTAAATTAACACCCCCCTTCTTTACCGCGCACTAGCGGCTGGCCAGCCCTTGTGGCAAGTTCAAGTTGGAGAAGGCCAAATGCGTCCATGCGACGTTTCCTTTTCAGGGGTATCTCCTATACGAGACTTGCTGTACAGTCGCTTACTACAGCCGTTTGCGTAAATAATGGCAGTCGCGTCGATTTTTTGTTCAATTAGTCAAGCTGTATCTACGTACCAAATCACTGATTTTACTATCACACAACATCATGGGCAATCGCAGAATCAGTCGAGACGTCAAGCTCGCAGCCATCAGGCTGCACGAGCGGGGACTTCTTCGCCTTCAGGATATTCTCGAGTGCTGTGGTTTCTCAGAACGTACTTTCTATCGCATTCTCAAGCTCTGGCATGACACTGGTGATGTTGTCACTCACAATCAAAGCTTCCGTGGAAGGCCTCGCCTTTTGGATCGTGACGACCTTGACTATGTCCTTCGTCTCGTGCAATCCAACCCTGACTACTTCCTTGATGAGTTGCTGTCCCTCGTCAAGAACAACCGCTTCATTTCTGTTCACTTCACAACAATCTTCCGAGAGCTCGAACGTGCAGGGATGAGCTACAAGAAGCTCCAGCGCATTGCAGCAGAGCGCAATGATGATCTTCGTGCTGATTTCATTGCTCGGATGGCCCAATATGACCCACAGCAGCTCGGCTTTATTGACGAGACATCCAAAGATGAGCGCACCGTATGCCGACGCTATGGACGATCACAGAAAGGTCATTCGGCATCAAAGAAGCAGGTGTTTGTGCGCGGACGCCGAACATCTACAGAAGCGTTTACTCACTCTTGATGGATGATTGCCGCCACTGTTGTCGAAGGCTCAATGACCCGAGAGTTGTTCTTGAACTGGCTGGATAATAGCGTTGTGAGTGACTGAGTCTACCGCATCTCTCGCATCTCTAACTCTTGGTGGCAGCTTCCAAAATGTGAAGCTTACCCTTCACCCGGCCTCTGTGTCATTGTCATGGACAATGCCAGGATCCATCATAGTGCCGAGGTGCACGAACTCTTTGATCGTTTCGGTCAGTAAATTCAACTCACTCGGAGGTGAATCAATTGACCATTCTTTGGCACTCACTCAAGGTGTTCGTCTCGAATATCTCCCGCCATACTCCCCAGACTTGAACCCGATTGAAGAAGCATTCTCGAAGATCAAGCACTTCCTCCGTCGTCATCAAGACTATTATGGCGCTACTCACGACAATGGCATCATTTGGGACATGTACGAAGTGACGGAGATTATCACAGCTGAGGATGCACTGGGGTACTTTTTTCATTCGGGTTACTTCTAGTTCGTAGTCGTACAAATTTTCGGCATGATAACAGCAAAGCATTGTAATACAGACATAACAGAATGCAGACGAGCATGGACAACGTTACAGCGGGGGTAGACCACTTTTCAGCCGGCGTCACGCAGAGCGGCAATCTCTCCAAGTCTAAAGTTCATCTCCTTGAGCTCGGGTATGGTGATGAAGCGAAGAAGGCGGGCGTCGTTGAAAGCGTGTTCAGTGAATTTGTTGAGAATGTCGGGCGTGAGTTTGTATGTCGTACAGAACTGCGCAAGGGGCATATCTGTTCCTGGAGCACGAGTCGAAGGCAGGAGTCGGTCACTAAGGTCGGCGGCCACAGTACTAGTGTGAGGCCCAGGGTGTCCACTGTTCATAGCCGGGTTTGGAGCTAAAGGACGCAGCAAACCAAGAACGCTGTCACCAATGGTAAAATTGAAGACCGGAGGAGCTGGTGGTGGACGATTTCACAGCTTGTGAATCCAGACGTCGTTGAAGGACGGGGCTGAGTGCAGCCCTATTCTGTTCGTCAAAAAACTTATGGTGCGGCGGTTTCTCAATCGTTGCCACCGCAACATCGTCCTTGAGCTTTTTTCCACCAAATACATGATATGTCAATACTCCTATAATTTGTGACGTACCAGAGCAGATGCCCAACAGTCAAAGCGTTCGGGATTGAGGGGGAGATGTTCCTCGGTGGTGGGAACTACGTAGCAGTGAGTGGAGGGGCATGCGGTGTCGGCTTTCTTGCAAGTCCAGCGATCACGGAGCTTCTTGATGAACTGAATCTTCTGTTCATTGCCTGGTAAAATGGCTTCGGACTCCTTCTATAGTAACATACAATCAGTCCACAGAGGTGATAATAGTCAGGCTGCGAAATGAGTACTCGTTTTTTGGTCTTCGTTGTCACAGGCTCCGCAGCTTCTACAACATCGTTCTCTTGGTTTCTTGCATTCTGGATCACGTTGAGGTTGATCGTGGGTCTCTTGCTGTCAAATTTTTCACCCGCTTGAGGAGCACGTCAAAGTCGGCTTGAGTTGCTAGGGAAAGTCCAGGTTTCGGAAGAATGCGAGGTATGAAAAATGACACGTCGTAGTCATTGAAGTCGACGGCTTGCGGCTTGATAACCAAGGAGACTTTGGCTAGGATCTGTGCCTTGAGCGTATCCCAAGGCTCGTCGAGACTGAATACGAAGCTTGAGTTTCTGGGTAGGCGCTTGCTTTGAGGCTTCTTCATTTCGCTAGCGGAGGTGATTGAGACGATGAACGACACATCTCTGGCTTGTGGAGGCTCAGAGTGTTGCCTGGAATCTATTATGAGGTAAGTAAGGTGTGATGCTGCCGCACTAGATGCATATATGCACCCTTATCAGCGCGTTTGCGCTTTTTTGTGGTAGGTGGAGGTGTCAGTGTTCGCACATCACCTTCATCGTCCTCGTCCGCATTCTCTGTGGCTACTACTACCATCTGGTTGTTGTCCGAGTCCTTGTTGCTATCTCCGTTGATGGTATCTGTGTCTTCCGAGTCATCCTTGTTGGAGTGGGAGTTATCTTTCCAGGCAGTCGAGGTAAGTTGCTCATTCATGTTGACGTCCAGATGGTCTAGTAGCTTGGACCTTCTGTTTGTGCCTCCAGAGATGTGAAGAGTTCCTTTTTTATTAGCCATCGTGCGTGCAGTGGTGAGGAGCAGGATGTGTACTAGATCTCTGATTACAATCTGACAAAGTTACAATTATCCTAATTGAACGAAAATCGACGCGACTGCCATTATTTACGCAAACGGCTGTAATGTGTACCTGTTTCATTTCAAGTCTTTTTCTATGCGATAATGAGCCCAAGAATACGAACGGGTAAAGCAACATCCCAGCTCGAAGAGAAGCGTGGCCATATTATTTCCTTGACGAGCTTGACAGCTTGCCCTGCTGGCCGGTTGGTGTGCTGCCCGAAATAATATCCATCGAAGGACTTCCTCACGTTCAAGCCTCGTTGGATTGTTCGTGATGCACCACTTAAAGATCCAACACGACAGCAGTAAAGAACGGGTGGTACCTGAGGCCTGAATGCCTATCATGAAGGTACCTAATCCACAACACGACCTCTGGCAAGATTCGGTCTATGTTGCCTTTATTCATCCACACTGGACAGCCGCAGCCAGATTTTCACTATAGGGCTGCTCAATTCTTAACGTCTCGTCTCGTCTCGTCTCAGTCAGTATAGCCGGTGTCAAGAATCTAAGTATCCATCCCCGCTCAGGTGTTTCCCCTCGTTCTTGTTTCCCTCCCCCTCCGAATCTCAAGTTGAAAGACAGGGTGTGCAACTTCAAGATGGAGATCCAACCTTTCTCTTTAAATATTTGGCAGGTGGCCTCTGTAGTCCTGGCATGTGTCGCGAGTGGGGGTTTCCACTGTGCCCGCAGACAGTCGTGACGAAAGCGACGCTTACCTCTCCCACCGGTTTCTCCACAAGGTAAATAGTGCGTTGTCCTCGTTCATGCTGGTGACAAGGTCTCAGAGCGAGTTGCAGTTCCCCACAACAGATACAACAGTGGATCGAGCAATACGGCCCTGTCATCACACTCACCAATGGGGAGGATATCCACGTTATCATAGGTCGGCATCAGGTATGTGTCATGTCCAGCTCATGAATGCGTTGGTGAAAAGGTCTCTGCAGGAAGCGGTACTTCTCATGGCGAAGCAGGGGGCCGTGTTAGCTGACCGATCATACTCGATCGCATCGAACGAGACTCTCGAGTGGCTTGAAGGTCATGTAAATGAGCACATGTGATCGATTCCGAATGTATCGCAAGTGAGTGCGGTCCTACAAGGCCGTTCAGCGCTGAGCTCATCCTCTCTCCAGAGCCGCCCACTCGGAACTGCCAATGAAGGCTACGTTGATTTATGACAACGACCAAACGCAGTACGCGCAACATTGTGTTGGATATCTTGAAGGAGCCGGAGTCCCATCAAGGTCATATCAAAAGGTATGTCCCCGCGTCGATACCATGTGCCTGGTATCACGTTGCATCACAGGTTCTCGGCCACGATGACTCCGAGTGATATATGGGATGATGACGCCAACGATTCTTGCATCCTCCATCTGCAGCGCATGGTTCCCATCGTACAGGGCGCACTCATGCCAGGAGCGTACAAAGTGGTCAAGTATCCATTTTTGAAATACGTACCCGGTTACACTTGGGAACTGGACAGGTGGGCAAACCTCGAGCACGAACAATTCAACAGTGTCAGACAGACCAAAAGGGGTCTGGTGAGTGAGGTCTGAATCTTCCGAACGTACTCTTAATCGCCATCGACCGTGCAGGAAGACCATACTGGACGTCATTCAGTCGCCGGAGGCCTTCTATCTAAACCTGAGATGGGCACCTCCGAAGACGAAATCGCCTACTTCTGTGGTTCTCTTGTTGGAGCATCATACGACACTGTCAGATTTTCTCCTTGGAGTTCCGGTGTCACTTTTCTGATACATGCACTCCGCAGACTCAGGTTGCTATCTCCACGATCCTCATGGCGAGCGCCCACTTCCCCGACATTCAGGAGATTGTCCAGGCGGAAATAGACTCCGTCCTGAGCCGCGCAATGCGTAGGTCCAATCAGCTCCAACGTTGTGGCATCCACAGAAGAATAACAATTGTTGTAGCGCCTTCGTTTGAGAACTGGTGCACTCTGACCAAGTTGCATGCATTCATCTTAGAATCACTGCGTTGGAGGCCCGTCAACCCATCGGGTAAGTCGTATCTCTCGGCGGTGGGCGCTATTGCGCACTGACTTGCGTGGGTAGGCGTCCCTCACCGTGCCGCGAAGGATGTTATCTGGGCACGTTCATCGCAGGCTACATATACATTGATGTTCTGAAGACGAACGCTAGAATGGCTATTGCATTCCTGCCAACGCCATTGTTTCAGGCAGCCATTGATAGACCTAACTATCAATATAGCTAGTCTAGCCTCTGACTTACATCCTCTCTAGGCACGTCCCAAGAGATCCGGAAGTGTTTCCCCATCCAGAGACGTTCGACATTAACCGCTGGATCGACCATGATGGCAACCTCAGCGATCTCAAAGCCTACTCTTTGGGCGGAGGATATGCCCCGCGCTCAACCTAGCTAACCGGTCAGTAATCTGATCATTTATCAGCCGGCAGCACAGGCTGACATTGGCTCCTCCCACTTGACAGCGCCATGTCCCTTTCTGTGGCGACTGTCGTGTGGTCGTTCACAATCAAAGAGGACGTTTCGAACCGGTACAACGCGTTTAAGCTTCCGGCCGCGATCGTGTCGCCCCACAAGCCGTATAGTATGCTGGGACTGATGTGGGGTGGCCCAAGGATGGCATGAACAGCCAGGTGGACAAGTCCGTCGTTTGACGTTGGTGTATCACAGAGCGTCAGTGTATATTATCGTTATCTTCTTGCACCCGTGGTAATGGTCGTTAATCGACGTTGAAACCTTGACACCTGGTCTCATTTACGATCCAAGGACTGGAGTAGTGTTGGTGGTTCCAGTCTGTGGAGGTCCCCGCAGGCCATGATGTATGGTTGGGAACAGCAGTCAAGACAGCACGACTACGATCTCAACTGCGGATACTGGGTTTTATAGCGCGCGTTCGAGTCTGTTCGTCGCGCGACTCTCCTCGTGCCGTGTCCACCTGTTTGATCCCCCTCGTTCGTGCACGCTTGGCACCTCCTCCCCTTCCAGATAGAGATCGTTGCCCTTGCTGACGCGCCTCTCATCGACGGTCTTTATACGGTAACATGTAATCTACCCTTCATATTGTGGCATTGGGTGAAAGTTATGTTTCTATTCTACCGAGTGTACCATACTACGCTGTCTGTGAACTTGGGTTATTTTCTTTCCACTCGTGAGCGTTGGTTGGAGCCTTCTCCCCTGGCAAGAGAGACAGCGATCTGCGGTGCTCGCCTTGGTTGTGTGTGCACGAATAGTAAGAAAGTTGCCGAAACGACCGACTGTCTTATCAATGCCTCGATCAAAGTTCGAGATCGGTAACCGAAAACTGACCGTGTACTTGAATCAGTAGATAGCATATAAAACGTGATGGACCCGTCGATCGGACAGTACAAGGCAAAGAATGCGATGTCTCCGCCCATGCCCACCGTACGAACAGAAATCGAAATCAAACCCGTCATTGGACACGTGTTCTACTCCCCCACGAGCAGCGAGTGTATGCGGGTGGTTCAAGTCTGTGGACGTCCCAGAGGAGGAGCGCGCGTCCTGTGTGCTTGGTTTCACATAGATCGATGTGGAAAGACCTATGGGCACTACCCAAGGGACGGTTGAGTTTGCGCCCGGGTGACGAAGTTACCTCTTGTCTCATCCTGTGCCCTGCTTCATCGATGATCACTCTCCCACGTGCATCCTTGAAACCCTGTTCACGTGTAGTCCTGCCATCTCAGATAGAGACTGTGCTGGCAGGTCGTTTCGACTCACCTCACATCGACGCTGTTTAGACAATGCACTTTCGACAACATGCTACGCTGTACCTAGTCTGCCCGTCAGCATAGACACGGCACAAGGTGACATATTCTTCAAGATGTAGCATTGTGTGAGCCGTCGTTGGACTTGTGCATCTTGCTTCCAGCCTCGAGCATTCGGGGCCTTATTCCGTGCAGCAGTGCAGTATGATGGGGTAAGTACCATGTGACGGTAGTATTGAAGGGTACTGAGCTGCACCGGGTGGTTATCTCTCATGGATAACTGGATCAGAGCCGGTGAACGTTGCGAACCGGCAATGTTAAACGCAGGCTTTCAGGTCGACCTTTTGAGGGTGAGAGGAAGGACGCGCTGTATTGTACAGTGAGAGCCTGATATGCAGAAGAAAAGACGCTCCTCGCTTTGATTGGCAACCAAACGTCGAGAATAAACATGGAGGGATCCATGACACGCATTGCCATGCGACATGAGCAAGCTGCGAATCCGATGAGCATCATGCATTTGGGTGTTTGCAGTAGTCAACTTACACAGTCGGTAATGATAATGTCGCTGAAACGACTTGAACTGCCTCGCAAGGCTTCACCTTGCCTGGGGTGGGCTGACTTGTGGACATTGGGTGCATCAGCAACACAGGGGTCATCATGCAGTCTTAAATCACTTGCGTCTTATGGGCGTTTGACCAGCGCTAAAGGGAAGGCGCTATAGTGGCGGACACAGCCGGGCCACTGACCTCACGTACGACACATTGTAGGGTGGGTGCCCTCACCACCATTTGCATTTGAGCAAGTCTGTCGCATCCACTCCTCCTACACTCTTTCATTCACCGAGTCTGACCGCTGTCACTGTTGACTCTCCCAACAATGTCGACCACGTCGAAAAAGTCTGTCGACCTGACCTCAAAGCCTTTAATCACGATATCAGCGCACGAAGACGTGATCTGGAGAATAGCATACTTCCCTGGGGGAGAACGAGTCGTTACGTGCTCGAACGACAAAACGGTCAAAATCTGGAACATGGAGAATGGCGAGCAAGAAGGGACGTCAATGAAGCACGATAGCGAGGCGGATGGTCTTGCAATCACGAGAGATGGGAAGAGGATACTGAGCGGTTGCAGGGAGGATGGGAGAATGAGGGTGTGGACGTGGAGACGCAGGAGTGTATTGAAGAATGGGAAAGTGGCCCAGCAGGTATCTGGTGCATTGCCATTTCACCAGATGGTCAGTTGGCTGCGAGTGGTGATCGCAAAGGTAAGATCCTGATTAGGGATCTGACGGAGGGCGGTCAGATCAAATATTCCCTCGATGGTGGACTCAGACGTGTAGGCTCGCTCTGCTTCTCTCCAAACGGGGACAAGCTTGCTTCCTGCAGTTACGGCGACGATGAGGGAATGCGAGTATTCGACGTCGAGAGTGGTGAACTCATCCTCGGGCCCATGGGCGATGAATACGCCCAAACCGTGAGCTGGTCCCTCGATGGCACTCACACCTGAGACAATGTCGAAAAAACCCGTGGGGCAGACTGAGCTCATATCCGGAAACAAATTTCGCCTGTGCACACGTGTTAGTGTTGTTGGCAGAAGTCTGCCATTCCGCCATTGGCAATTGCCAACCAGCAATTGCCAGGCAGTAGTCCTAGGGCTATGGCAGATCATGGCAGAACTATGGCAGACGAGCGGAAGTATATTGTATCATAGCTATGAAAATCTAGTTCAACCTGTAGTGAGAGCATTCTGGCACGACGAGCAACCTCAGACATTCTGTGCTCAACATCTCCTTCGACTTTCTATGAGTTCTACTTCAAAAAATCCAGCAGCCTGGACGACCTCCCGCAAAAGTCCTCACAGATCATTTCCATCAACTCGATAAGGTTGATAACAAATCCGGTCGATGGTACTACGAGTGCAAATACTGTGGGCCTAATGGGATGGGCGCTCATCTTGAAAATCGAGACAACAAACCCTGAAACATATCATTATTTGCCCTAAATAGGCAAGAACACGGGTAGACCCCGGGGTGTCTGAGCTCTGACCCGCACCCTTACCCGGAGATATACCTGGACCCGCGACGCGGGTCCGGGTCACTGCACGGGTAGGGAGAAAGGTACCCTTGGGTACACCCGTACATGGGTATACCCGCGGGTATGTCATCACAGTAGTGTAACTATGAAATTTACAAATAAAAACTAGTATAACGCGTACACACGCATCAATGCGACTCTCACCGCAGCTGTCCATGAAGCGCTGGTTATGTGGTAGACGAGGGAAATGGGGGGTCGGAAGAGGTCCGTCACGGTGCGTGTGCGCCTCCGCTCGGGGTGTGTGGTCGTCATAGCTGCAAGAGTAGTTAGTTATTAGCAAATAGAAATAGAAATAGAAATAAAATAAAAACTAGTATAACGCGTACGCATGCATCAATGCACCTCTCGCCGCGGCTGTCCATGAAGTGCTGGTTATGTGGTAGACGAGGGAAATGGGGGGTCGGAAGTGGTGCGTCACGGTGCGTGTGCGCCTCCGCTCGGGGTGCGTGGTCGTCATAGCTGCAAGAGTAGTTAGTTATTAGCAAATAGAAATAGAAATAAAATAAAATAAAAACTAGTATAACGCGCACGCATGCATCAATGCGACTCTCACCGCGGCTGCACATGAAGCGCTAGTTATGTGGTAGACGAGGGAAATGGGGGTCGGAAGAGGTGCGTCATGGTGCGTGTGCGCCTCGGGGCGCGTGATCGTCATAGCTACGAGAGTAGTTAGTACCCTCGTCATGCCTGTGGTGCGTCGGGTTGTCCTTCGTGTGCCTACAAGCCCGATGGTGTCAATTTAGTCAATAGGCAATGGGGGCGGGGTCAGAACATGCGTGCGTCGTTGTCGTCGCGGCTGCTGACGGGTCCGTTTTCGACACATTGGGTCAGCTTTTGAGATGATGGGGTGTCCATTTTCGACACATCATGTCGACTTTTGAGACGGCGGGTCCAGTCTTGAGGCAGCGAGGTTCTTTTTGCGAGAACGGATCCATTTTGGGAGGCGCAGTGGGTGCAGAGCTGAAAACACACCGACGGGTCTAAAAGCGTACGGCAAACGATTGTCAGTGGAACATCCCCTAAATCACTGAAAATGTGTACTATTCACCCTCGAACGGCATCAATCCCTGGCCTTCTACCTCAATGTCATCCTTCTTGTCATCCTCGCGGCCTGCGCTAGTCTTCACGTCGTAAGTCGAGTTCTCTTCCTTCTTGCACTTCTTTTCTTCGTATGAGTTGAATCGTCGTTATCGTTGCGGCTGCGCATGGAGCGTTTGTTCTGGGGTACCTGCGAGTTACAGTAGTTAGTTATCAGATGAAAAAAAGGAAACCCGGGCCTTGGGCGATGGGCCTATGGCATGCACCGGAAAGTTGTGGTTGTGGTTGTGGTTGCACATGGAGTGCTTCTCGTCGTGTGTGTGTGCCATGGTGTGGCCTGATTGTCGCAGCTACGAGAGAGCAGTTAGTTATCAAGAAGAAAGAAAAAAGAAAACCACAAGCTATACGCCTACGGCGTGCGTTGGGAAGTAGTCGTTATCGTTGTCAGTGTGGCTGGGCATGGAGCCTGAGCATTTGTTGTGTGTGCGCATGTCGTGTTGTGGTTCCCTGAATGGCTGTCGTGTCAGCGGTGCTGCGAGAGAATCAAAGTAGCATACTACATGGCGAGAAATGATTATCGATGAAGCTTCAAAGTGTGGCTGACTCACCGCCACATACCAAAAATGGCAACGGGTCCCAGCCGGGTACGGGTTTTTGTGCGGGTCCCCAAACCTTGACCCGTACCCGTACCGACACGATACCCGTACACGTGACCCGTGCGGGTTACCCTGACCCGTGTTCTTGCCTAGCCCTAAAGCCCCACAGTCTGCTCGTAATCATGTCCGCACCTATATGGCATCAAAATCCATCAACCTTCAACTACCCGATAGTATCCAAGAAACCTCTTCGGCAGGGAGCAGCGAGGACAATGCCCAGCTCGTCAAGGCTGCACCCAAGCATGCTAATGGAACACTGATTGGCTACGCAGACATGCCGCTTACACAAGCACAACAAGAACGCGCAACTGTGAAGCTGTTTCGGTGAGCATCAAGGCTTACTATCTTGCAGATTCTTCATAAAAATGTTATACTTACCATCACCTAGATTCATTGTACATGCCAATATAGTGTTCTCCGCTGCAGAGAACTGGTTCTTCCATAATTTCGTGGACGAAATCCGCCCATCATACAATGTCCCCTCCCGCTATGTCCTTTCGCACTCAATCATGGATGCAGAGTTGGCCAGAGTACAGCTCGAAGAAATATCCCGAGTGAAGGAGCGGAAACGGCTCACCTTTCTTTTGGATGGGTGGGAGGACCTGCTGAAGCGCAGCCTCTATGGCGCTTTGGCAGCCGAAGTCAACCAGTACCCAATCGTACTCAGCCTTACTGATATGACTGGTCAGCGTGGGTCTGCGGACAAGCTTCTTGAGTTGTCGGAGCATGCCTTGAAGACCATGGATATTGAAGATGCAAGAAACTTTATCGCCACAACAACTGATAATCCTACCATAATGCAAGCGTTCCGAAATAAATTAAAAGGAAAATATTATTGGATTCTTGTAAGTCAATATCTCGACTTGAACAAAGACTTGAAAGGTTTACTTATATACAAGCAGACATTCCCCTGCTTCCTTGGCAGGCGAGGTCACAAGCATGTTGGATCCAGATATCGAGCTTGATGGAAGTGAAGTGCTTGAGGGCAGAGTGTATGATTGGAACGAGCTGGAGGTGGTCAACAAGGGCATTATTCCGACTGGGTTTGTGGAAGATATCTCTGTTTTGGACACGGCAGTTGGTGGAGAGTGGGACGTGAAAGCGGTGCTGCGGTCAGAGGGTGTCACTTCGTCACTATGAGTATTTACAATTTCAAAATAGAATTTTACATAGAATATTTTTGCCAAGATCTGCCATTCTGCCAAATGCTGTTCTGCCATTCTGCCGGCAGACTCGACCTTGAAATAATTCTGCCCACAGCACTAACACGTGTTTGAATGGCAAACAGACTTCAGAAATATTTAAAAAATAGACTTAGATTTGTTGTGAGGACATATTGTTCAATTCATATCCTGAATTTTTTGGGGGGGAATATCCTTGATATGATGACGAAGATTTCCGGCGAAAATATTTTAGGCAGATGCAAACTTTTATCTCGAATATAATCACATTTCTTTTGTAAGTACATATTTCGGATATATCCACACATTGACTAGCGAGCATATTCTCTGTGTGGAGCCAATTCCGTACAAACTCAAACTCTGTATTACAAATATATGCAAAATAGTGATATGAATATTCCTAGGGATTTATTTGGTTCATATTTTCCCTATGATCTTGGATATGCTTACATGGCATTCTCGGCATGAAAGATGCAAAATTTGTTGGTATTGGGGAGTGGCAACGCCCTCTGGATTTCGAAGTCCGCCGGGTCAGCGCCAAAGGGGAAAGATGGCTGAAAGATGGTCGAGGGTTATGGGTCGCAGCAGAGGGCTAACACGTCATTTTCGCGACACATTTGTAAGGAGACTTTATCTTGTATTGATACATACATTGTATTCTATGTCTCAGAGAAGTAAAAATGACGTGTTTGCAGCGTGTTTTGTCACAGAACTCGGATGAAGGACAGATGTATTTACATTCTAAGACATAGAATACAACGAGAATGACGAAAAACACGTCCCTAGGCTCTTCCTGACCACACAGGAGAGTGGGGTAAGATGAGGGTGATGCAACTACGACGAGAGACAGATATCTGGATTACATAAGCGAAATCAGCGTGTCAACGACGCGTCGTGGACAGTGGAAAGCACCAATGCCCTCTCAGTTTCGCTGGAATCCGAGAAAAAGGCGATCCCCTGCTCAAAAAAATCATATTGGGTCACTCCAAGCTCAAATTCAAGCAACAAAAGAAAACCTACCTGCTCCTATCTCAAACCCCCCATCACCTGCCAATGCAGCGGCTGCAGCCTCAAATAATGACACAACCATCAACACTTCGACCAACAGCAAATCAGATCAATTGAAGGAGCTTGGCAAGTCGCTTCGTAACACGTTACGTTGCGAGAAGCATGCCAAACAGAGGGTTGAAACAGCACGCAAACAGGCACGGGAAGTGCAGACTAAGAACAGACAACTGTCTGCACGAGCAGAGGCCAGTCGTCGTCGCCTCGAGGAGCTTGAGCAACGGAACGATGTGCTCGCAGACCGCAATCAAGCACTGACGAAACGACTTTCACGCGTTCCTGTACAAACCCAGCGTGCTATACAGAAAGCCATCAGCGCAGCCACAAGCCGTGCAGCTCCCCTGGGCCTCACCTTGAAACAAGGTGGCATCATCACAGACGAAGCACGAGACATGGTTCGTGAGCTCGTTGCCATCCATGATGTCCCAGTTTTGTCTGTCAATGGTGTGGTCGAGGCAGTCTCATGTGCAGCAGGCTTGGAAGTCAGAGGTTCACTTAGTGTGCGGAGTGTTGGAAGGATAATGCTGGAGGGGGATGTCGCCGCAACAGTGCAGATGGTGGATGAGGTTACAAAGGCTAAAGGCAAGAGATGTGAACATCGCATAGTGCCGAAGAGAATCAACGACCTGATTAATTAATTAAAGGCATAACCTTAAGTAGCGACAGCACGACTCACAAGAACACACCAACTACCAGTCACATCACATCACGTATACATGCCCTGAAGAAGGTCGTGGGGTGACGAGATTTGCGGGAATTCTGCACGAGGTCAACCACACCAGTGATACCCAACTGAACGGCTGGAAAGATCTCATCAACCAAATGTACACAGTGTACAACGAGTGCATGGGAACAGCATTGGACTGGAGGGAGTTTGTTGAGAAGGTGAAGGGGATGCTCACCGACCATGCAGAAGATCAGAAGAAGCTCGTCCGTCTATTTCTAGAATGGAAGCAGACATGTGAGCGGGAAGTCTGCGGTGAGCGTGCCCTGGCCACTTTACCTCCGGATGACATCACTGCATATGCTTGGAAAATGATGCAGGGAATATTGCAGGATGCTGGTGGACCAGAGGGTTGGGAGGCATTGGCTGTCGAGGAGCAAAACAGAAGGTTGCAGCATGCCCGTTGCACCCTCTATCATGAGATAGGGGTTAGAAAACTTCAGTTTGTTGTCTCAAGATGAGAAGGATGCGACGGACTTTTTTTATTTGGGGTGGATGTTGCATGCACAAGGAACTAAATGCTGTCAAAGGGGCAGACGTAGCAATGACAGCATGGTGGCAGGCCAACGGGATCGAACCACCAATCCTCCTGATGAACCATGATAACACAGCCACTGCATCCTCGGGATCCTCCACTGCAACATCACATGCCATTCATGTCTCCAAGCGTGGTGCTGTTAAGGCCCTTGACCTCACTGGCTTCGTCTTTCGCAATACCAATGATAAGAAGGGTCAACAGGATGCCTTTCGCTACTACCTCGAAGCCCAGCTAGGTTATTTTTTGCCCTGGCCCGACACCAGCAATACCCGATATCAGAGCCACTGTGACGGCGCCAGCATGTGGCTTGTCTATCGACCCCTTTACATTGCCTATCTCGAGATCATCAGGGACCGGAAGGATAGCCGCACCCTCACAAATATTGAACTGAACGTGTTCAACGCATTCAGGTGCCCCAAGACTGTGGAGGAGCATGGCCTGCCTCATTTTAATGGGGCAACATGTATAGGCCAACCACATATATGCGACAAGTTCGCCGGGAAATTACGTGGATATTCAAATCTCTTGGACCTCGGGACCCCTCCACTATCTCTCTCTTGTGGTCCATCACCTGATTGTATGAGCATAACTTGAACAAACAAGATTCCGTGCCCAATTTACAAGGGCCAGTGAGCCGTCGACACATCATCTGTTCGATAGATCGATCCCGAAATTGCGACGCAGTAAACAAGCGCCCAGGCATTGCTCAGCGCTCATGGTCCTCCGTTCGTCAGTGCTGTTGGAATATCGGCCGAGTGTACGAACGATGTCACTCGTGGGAACATCTCGTAGAGATTATCTTGTACCGCATCCGTTTGCCAAAGGCTACACTGGTACCTGCTGTGGTCAAACATACCGCGTCGTAACCGTGTTTACAACAAGTGCCATATTAGAACAATATACTCTTAGCTGCTACTCCCCAGTTGTAAGTGCGTGGCAGAGCTGATCACGTTGGTGCGGAATTGTGTTTCCACTGAGTGTCCGTGTCCCATCGACATTAGCATCCCCTTGTAAACATTGCATACCACCAATTAGCTGGCTCCATTACCCTACTACTTAACTGAGTGTTGTCGACTAACTGTCATACTTTGTGGAATCGCGTTTTCAGTATATATAGCCAAACACTCGTCGGGAATGCATCAGAGTCAATGGTAGTGAGCAATGACTTTCTCTTGCAGTATCTAGTAGTCTGTGGCATCTCGTTCGAACAATCTCAGTGGGGCGGTGGTGAATATTTGAATGATCACCTTGAGCTAGAAGTCTTATCTCTCCAAGTTGATAACAAAGGTATCCCAATCCACAGATATCGATATATTTATGTAAATTGGTGGAGGGATATCATCCGTTCTACATTCTACACATACATGCGTCTTTGCAAGGCTCGACGAATTCCAAGAAACGTTCTAGCTACGAGAAGTGAGAGAATTAAATACGGGTAGGTTGGTTGTGGCTAACAAATGTACATCTGAGTCATTCCTATACGATTTCCGACGTCTCTTCAGCCCCGCGATAGTCCCCAATTGTCTCCGTCGGCCCATTAGCGTTCGCAAACACCAGGTTTTCATTGGTAGATATTGGATGGTGCGAGATCACGCCAAACCCAGTATCGATGTGATCCCCGACGACGCGAGAATGGAACTCTCGTACACTGATTATAAGGCGGGGCGGCAGTACAACTGGCGCAATAATAGCTAATGTGGCGAGCAGCAGTGAATTAAGTCCTTGCACTATGCCGGTCCCGTTCACCATGCTCAAAACGACAGAGAATAAATAACTGGTAGCAAGGTTAAGAAGGGCAAACAGCCCTGACGTTAGTTCGTTTGGAATAAGGAATCAGTGGAGGACCACATACACGACAAAGTAAAGCACACTTTCTCGAACGAGCAAGTCCAAGTATTGGTTTGACCGCCATTGCTTGATGGCTCTGTACATTTGTAGCGACTCCCTGACCAACTGAACGACAGCGAAACCGCAGAGGAGTGTACTAAGAATGACTTTGGAAATTGGGGAATAGGTGCTGATGCTGCTAGGAACATTAAGGGATAGCGTGCATGTTGTGATACCAAACAGCACTGGAATAATGGAAGTTAACAAATGGGATGTTAGGCTTGGAGTCATATATACCTGACACATCGATTTGTGGTTTGTAAATGGTGGCAACGAACCTAATGACGACCAAAGGGATATAACTCGCGAGAAGGATGCCGAGGACTGTCCTGGATCTATTGTACATGGCATACACGCGGAGGAGCAATACCACTACAAGTGCCACATCGTCAATCAGTGTAGAAATCCTCAATTGAAGGCGCCTGCAGCTTACAATCTGTTGCAACAAAGAAAAAAATGCTACTCCACTGGGAAACCTGATAGAAGACGGTGCCTATCAAATTGTGAATCCATGGATTAGGAACCATCGGAGCGTCACTAGACATCCTTACACCTTTGTATCACTCTGTTTCAATTTTTCGTTCACCGATGAAGACAGCAGCATCACACGTACATCTAAGGGTTCTTGTCAGTCCCGACAAACCGTGTTGAATGAAAAACAAACAGTAACAGGTCCAGGGATAAAGCTACCACCATCTTGAAGTGCGGCCGTTCAGTTCAGTTTAGAACGGAATTGACTCCCTTGCACTTACAGTATGCTCCAGTTCTGTAGCAAAAAATTGTCACATATACAGTGCATCCAGTAGTCACTGACTCACATAGCAAAAAGAGGGCCCAAATAACGGACCTAGATCATTATGATATCTTCAGTTTGCAGGTTAGCCTCCTGAAGAGGCTATTACATACAAGGAGGAATACCGTAGACATCCAGGTCCAAGGCCTGTTCTTTGGGGTGATCAGAGGTGATACCTGAGGCAGATATTTAAATAGACTGACCCAAACATGCTTTACCTATGTACATTTTAAGCACACGGGCTTGAATTGATGGATGATAGAACGCAAGGACGCACTTCTCGTGGAAAGGTGAGAACTTGTAACACAGAGTCGTCAGATAAGATTATAATGCAAGACGTGCTTCACTCGCTATAATCGTACGCAATGGTAGTTACAACCACGACTTTCATCCTACGTTAGTTCATTCAATGAAAAATAAGGGAAGACCGTACGGGACAAGTAATCGCTGAGTTGAAGAGTCGCAAGGATGGACTGGGGATCAGCAGCCATGATATGATATGGTACAGAGGAAGCTCAGCTAGGGTAACGGAGGTCAGTGGAGGAGGAACTGCAGGAGCTGCGCCCCCTTAAAAGCGACCGGCATACCTGACATATCCGGAGGCTCGTGATCACCTTGCATATTTTCGCCTGTGGGAGACCATCACTATTCATCATCAAAGAAGATCACGACTTCTAACGCCCTGCGTGATGCATCATGGACCGTGCGCACAGCATCCACAGACGATCATGATCGTTGGGATGGGACGGAGGCTGTCATCCGGCGCAAGAAAGATAAGCTCTCCCATACTTTATACGTGTTGCATCGACGTCCTGACACCACACTGCTTGACCCGAAGCTATGCCAAGTATGCTGAGGGGTAATATGTTTGAACTGCTTGTGCGAATGTGGTTCGAAAGAATTGAGGTCATAAGGGATTAATAGCGAAGAAAGACGACGATAAATCTCACAGGCGCCTTATTCAGTCTCTCGGGTAACATCTATGCTTCCTTTGAAGGTGGACCAGGCTTGAACTTCAGCGAGCAGGTAGCCAGAAAGTCAAGATTTGGGACTAACAGATCCAAGAGGGGAGTGTGGACGGTGCAAACTGAGTTATGATTGTGGATGGGCGTGCCCGTCAGTGACGAAATCATAGATGTGCACGAAACATTACGCCCAGGAAGAGAAAGACAACAAGGGGCTCACCTATAAACCCAAGATCGGGCGAGTCCGGCTTTGGCTCTGATATTTCAGCCTTGACGCCGCACACTATGGTCGTTCCGCCCATTTTTAGGAGTGCCGACCCGTTAGCTGT
The DNA here is from genome assembly GCA_014904935.1 of Melanogaster broomeanus. Lineage (NCBI taxonomy): Eukaryota > Fungi > Basidiomycota > Agaricomycetes > Boletales > Melanogastraceae > Melanogaster > Melanogaster broomeanus. The sequence goes on along the minus strand of MU123731.1, from coordinate 57,753 downwards.
CGATATGGACCCATGATATCGCAATGAAGTGTCAGAGGAAAAATGGAAATCGGGTAGCTTCTTCCGATGGATTCACTGTCACCATTTGTCAGTGTACATTGTACTGGAAAGCCCGGACTTCGTATTACAAGAGGAATATGGCGAGAAACTGGGGGCCAGAAGGAGAAACACACCGACGTTGACGAAAACATCTCTCCACTCGCTAGGTGCACGTCCGTCGGGTCTGACTCCCTGGTGGAAAAAAACGGACAAGCCACGCGTGAGGGTGGAGACGTTGGAAGGTCTGGGTGCGCAAGGGGGACGAGCTTCGACTTGGCCAGCAGCGACAGACATGGTGAGACATTTTTGATTTCAGTGGGAATGTCCTTCTTGGTTGGGACATTAGCCCCTGTGGATTTCGCGGCTACTAAGTTATATGCCAGTATCTGATGTTGTCAGTAGGCTAATAATAATTGTGAAGGTTGCAGCGAATACATAGATTATAAAGCTCCTGGAAAGCATTATCCATATTTTTTAAATTCAGTGATGAACGTCGGTGCCAGAATGATCTTTAGTGGAGGGAGCAACGACTATCCACATTTGACTCTATGATCTGCTAGGTGATTGATGGTCGACGATGCACGTCGAGGACATCACTCTGATATTACAGGCATGAATCGCAAATCCGGCCTTGGGATTCAGCCCGAGTGGACATCGAACAGATCTCATGAAAGACAGATACCTTCTTGTGGTCTCCGACTCGTGTGCGGCTCCATTCATGGGTCTTGCTTGTCGGGGGAGCAGCCGAGAATACTAGTCGGTATTTGTTGAATTGGTAAATGCCTAGGATGCCGATAGTAGCAGTCCTGAGTGTCCACGACTGGTTGGACGCAGGGATGGGGAGTTGCCCTTACCAAGATAAGTAGTCACGACCATGGTGTCAAACCAACACGATCCCTAAGTGTGCCTCCTCCGATGTGACTCTGCATCACCGAAGATATGCCCCAGAGCGTCAAGGACCGGTTAGGCTAACCATTCAGAACGTTGAAATGCTGCTGTGGTCATGGGGTACCAAAGCTGTGGACAGAAGGCTCTCGAAAGCCCAGTGGCAGACAAAGCGGGTCCCACTACAAGACACCTGACCATTGGTATCTGTGAGAGTAATACTGAATGGGAAGAGCATCAGAGATAAGTATATGTCCACACTCGACTGCAATCGATGGACCCAATTACTATGAACGTCGTAGGTTCGAAGAACATTCGACCAATCTTGTCAATGATCATCCCAACAAAGTCTCGATCTGCTCGACCTTCAAGTTGCTGATGTCATGTAGGCGCCTGCATTATGCGAGACTATTCCTCCAGATGGCGGAATGTTGATGCCATCGCGACTCGCGAGCAGGGACTAATATCAATTATTTGTTTCGACCAACCAGTGAGGGACACAACCTAATGTGTGGCACTACTGTTAATTAGTAAGGGGATAGCTTAGATATACAAAATCTCTGCTCTTGTACACGTCACACACTCCCTCACATCTGCTCACCAGTTGACGGGTAACCGCTCCATCGATGATCACCGCGCATGACGACTTGCCTTTCGAATCCTTTCTCCTTAGTTCCAGAATAACCAGGGTCTGGGATTTGTGGGGTCATGGGTTCAGCGACATGAATGAGAGCACCACAGGAGGAGTGAGGAACTTATGCGGGACAACCAATGAGTGAGGATGCAATGACAAGGATTGCATTTCCCATGCCAAAACCAAGGTCTTTTGCAACTTAGGGACCAGTGGGGGAAACAAAGGAGCAGCATTGGATTTGTACGTGACGCAGTTGAAATACAATGCTGATGTGATAGATTACTTGGGCGATGGGAGAGTGAAGTGTGACGGTAGGGGAAGAGAGTAGGTGGCTGCGTGAAGCGCTGTCCGCCTCCAGATTGTCCTAGGGCTGTGGTGACTCTGGTGAGCTGGAGGGTGGCCGGGAAGTCGCCTCTCAGGTCGACCACCAGGCGCCTAGAATTCTTCCGAACACGGGAGAATGCGAGGCAGAAAGATGACCGCGAGGGAATCGGAACAGGGTGTGGCAAGAGGGCGAAGAATTGGTGCAGAGCTCAGCTCCGAATGAGACGGACCATGAGCGGAGGGTGTGACGCGGAAGAAAGAAAGGCCGCGCCACCTTACTGCCATTCGGCCAAAGACAAGCTCACAGTGTTACTTCACTCGTGCCTCGCTACGTAACAAAGCGGCACGCTTTGTAACATCACAGGCGCGAATAGGGGAAAGCCGAAGCCGCATAAACATCGGAGACATGAGACTGTAGCCAATGCCATACCGTGAAAAAGAAAAGAAAAGACATATGTAAGAAACGAGATTGTGATACTTGACAACTGAAGAGAGCAGGAACACACCACCACCAGCATGGAAGGTAAAAGTATCAATGATATATGTTTGGATACACTGGACGTTGAGGATACTACCAACAGCAGCGAGTACAATACTCTGTTTTTTTTCGAACCGAATCTCGGTCAAGTAGTCCGACCACGCAGCGAGAATGCTCACAATATCCGGTGCTACCCAAGGGGCATGTGCCTCAGATGTCCACCCCAGGATAAGATATCAACGCAATCTGAACTTGGGTCTCCCGTATTTCTTCGTGAAATGAATGCAAACTTTATCCAGGCCCTCTTGCAAATCCTTGCTCAGTCCTTATGAGGTCGCCAAAAGCGATATAGTGCAGGCCAGCAGCACCGACACCTTTGAGCATGGTGGGTATTGTCGTCAAGACCACTTGGATGAATCAGGAAAACCACCAATGAACCGAGTCAGACCTCACAGTAGAGCATCCCATAGAGGTATCCCATGTATACCGGATGAGCTCATGGTAGAGTATCACGAATGGTCGTACATGCACTCTAGGCAATATGGCTTTTTAACTAATAGTCAAGTCACCGGAAGGTGCGATCCGTTGCACGTACCTTGTGCTTCGAAGACGATCGCACCTCTCTGCGGGAAACTTTCTCCTGAGCCATTGCCTGTCTTATTTTCTTTGCCTTCTTCTCCAAGGGGGCATACCCTAACGAACACCTAAGCATGAACAGACCATATTGGTATGGGAGCGTTAGCACGATCGGACTTACTTTTTTGGGATTCTGTGGTCCGTGGATCGTCTGGACCCAGTCGACTATCGCACGTCAATATCGGTTTTTTCAGCTGGATTTGCTTGAAGCCTTGGATACGCTCGGGTCGGTCGAATTCAGTGCTTGAGATTTCCGCTCGTCGAGAGGTTGGTGTGCGTGCAGCGTGGTAGTCGATGATGTCTCGCAATAGTGTTACGAGTCGTGGGAACTGAGGAAGCCGCCGTTCTCACTGACGGGCATGTTCGTGGACTTGGACTGGGTTCGGACACGCACCTACGAGGACGGCTTGTATACTTATACCCATAACATGTCATAACCAACCGTCTTTACCAGCATTGCGGGTGGAAGTGCTGCCGAGATGGAGTTGCCGCATCATGAATCATGATGCCCACTGCATGTAATATGGGCGGTCGTGCTGGTGGCGGACGGATCGAGTTGGGTACATTCTCTCCATCACGCCTCGGACTTAAAACTTCATCTTACACGTGGAATATGGTCAGAAACAGAAAAGGCCCGGAAGCCAAACCCAGTCTGATGGGTTGCCCGCCCAAGTCTACCAACGCCTCCACCCTCACGCCTATCTTGACCGTTTCGTCGTAGAGCGAGTCAGACCCGACACGTGAACCAGCGAGTGGAGAGAAGTTTTTTTGTCACCATCGGCTTTGTTTCTCTGCGATTTGGCAGTGCGGGCTGTGTCTTTCGTCAGACATGAATTGAGCAGTGCCGAAGGCCTTCATCTTGGGCCTTACGGCATGTTAGTACAGTATTGGAGATGGCGAGGAATTTGACCCTCTTTGTCGACGATTCTGCGCAAGCCGATTTGGCGCTGAGCGCTGATGGTTACCATTACGCATACTACGGCATACCCTATAACCTGCAACCCTGAGTCACCCTGGATTACTATCGGTTCATGGTTCTCCGAGTCCGAGTCGCCCTGATCAACCTGAACGGCATTCGAAATTTGTACTCGAGAAGTTGATAAAGGCATTCCCCTCCATTCTGGATCTCACCACCATCTTCCGTTACCACAGTGACCTTAACATGGCATCGGATCCCCTGTCAACCTTAGGGCAGATTCAGCTCAACGACTATATCTCCGGTAGCGCCGTTCCTACTTTCGATGATTGCGATCAGTCCTGCTAATGCTACATGACCCCATTAGTGGCAAGGGCGACCGTCATCTGGCATGATTATAGTTGGTTGCATTCTATTCCACTGTCCTGCTGCTTTTCGAATGACACATTGTTCTGCATATCAGTTATTACCTTTTCCAACGAGGTGCGTGAAGCTTGTTTCTGGTCCTTCAATCTGAGTAGCATGTTCATCTTTGGAACAGGTAGAGTATGTTTGGGTAAGTGTTCTTTCGATTGTCATCACTTCTAGTAACGCTTGTAAAAGAAAAGACCTCAGACATTGGTGTCCGTGATGTACTTCGTGGTTTGTACTATCCCTGACTTGCTGAACATTGCGAGCTGAACATCACTTGCCCGTACAGCTTCGCTACTTTGGTTTACTGGTCGCGACGTGGGTTGTTACATGTCGCAGTCCATGAGCGGTACAGCTGACATCGACTGTGTTCTGCATAGGTTGCAATCATTTGGTCAGTATGGGCGACAACTATGACCACTGACTCAGAAGGAGCTGACAAACCACCCTGAAGGCGGCAGCAGCTTCGTGTTTGGATCTAATACTGTTCGTACTTCAGCCTACTACTTACCACCAATGAAGAACTAACGAAAAACGCCCTGTGACAGCTGTGAGTACCTTCTTGCTGATTCGAACTGATGAACGTTGCTAATGGAGGTCTAAAGTTGTAAGTATGACCTCCGGGGTCCAGCCATCAATGATTCACAACCCCTTTGAAGGTACTGCAATCGTTGTATCCCTAATATGGGGAAACATTATCTTTCTCATTGTCTTTGATTGTGAGTAATGTGCCAATTGTTGTGAATTGTGACGACCTTGATTATGATGACTTTAGTGATGTTCATCCTTCGTGTATACGCTATGTATAGTCGGTCCAAGATGGTGCTCGGTGTCCTCCTCTTGGCCTATGTCCCAGTTACGATCAGTCTGATAGTCTTGAGCGGGATTGCCAATAATCCTAATACCCATTTGTCCGGTCTGTCGCAGTCTCAGCTTCTCGTGTTACTGGTTGACATTCTCTCTAGTCACCAATGTTGAGGTGGTCAACAAGTGGAGTACTGTGACGCCTCCTTCGAGCTTGGAACCAGACCTATCGTTTACATGCATGCTTTGAAAACTGTAACTACCGGTGTCCTATGCGCTTTCGCCGTCTTCCGGTTCGCCCAACACTCCCTGGAAATACACAGAACAGTCGGAAAGTGGCAGCCGAATCGATTCATGAAACTACTAGTGCGAGAAAGCATTTTCTACTTCGTGGCGTACGTCTGTCTACTCCTCAGATCTTTCTCATTGTTCTGACGTCGCCGTTTCTCACTAGGATCCTCATAACACATGTGGCTGGGGCTAGAACAAGCATCGACCTTGTTTTCTGGGAACTACCCAGCTCGCTTTGGGGGTGCCATTCAACATCGTGCCATACCTAGTTGCGCCTCGCTTCATTCTCAGTGTGCGAGAGGTTCATTCTCAGGCCGTCAGCGCCGAGCATAGTATCGACAGCGGGTTCGGTTTGCATTCGCAACGCTTCCCCATGAGTCGTGGAATCATATTCGCGAGAGTCCCCGGGGGGAGAGACGAACCTGAAGATACAGACGAGTGAGTTGCTGAAATTGGGTTCGAGTAGTTCGGCGATACCACATTCCGAGTCTTGCGCGCTGTTACTGTTTGCCTCGTAGTTTCCTTTGGTACTTCTACTCCCCAGACGTTCGTAACGTATCGATGGCTGTACCATATCTGAAAATGTACTGCGGATTGCCCACAGCCTGAGTCTTGGGTTACTCTAGCCTGGATTTTCGAAACTGTTATATTTCGGAACGAAGTCTACGCGAGACTATGCAATGGGTATGATGCATAACGTGCATAGACAATGCAGGGTATACCTATTCAAATGTCAACGTGAAGGCTGTGGGGTATGCTGGCAGCGACTCATCGAATGGTTTGTTGATCTTCACCGCACCAAGCCTTGCAGGATTATGTCAACGATCCTCACCCATGCGGACACATTACACGCCTAGGTCAAAACCAGAGTATATGTGTTACATACCGAACATCGTAAGTACACCCCACGTTAAGGAACGATCAAGTGTGCACATGTGCATGCTAGTCATGAAAAACTGCGCGAAAGTCGGTGCGGCGGCGCCGCCAAGCCCGCGAGGTTCGGGGTATCGCCACAGCTGGCATGTCACGCACAAACAGCGAAGATCATCACACGCTCTCGATTCCTCGAATGTCAGGAGACCGGGCAAGGAGCGCTGATCGAGCGCTGACGTGATGGACACAATTGTAGGCACCGAGGCAATGTTCTTGAAAAGGACAGGTTCCAGGAGTTGCAAAAGTCAGCGTGTCACAGTCTAGCCTAGTCATGCATATGCATCGATGTTTCCATGTTCAGTGGGAAAACGTTACCATATCAAGAACACCAAGATTTTCGCGTCCTGTACACCAGTATAATACCGACTGATTCACCTGACACTGGACAGTGGATGCGACCAAATACTTATCTGCGCCTTCAGTCATCCTGTCCTACTCTGAATCGAGTATAGTCCCATCAGACCGCAGCCTACAACACCCTTGCGAAAACAGCTCGATCCCCCGAACACCGATCCTCATTAACAACAATGTCAAGCAAAACCACAGATCCTTCATCGTCCTCGTTGGCGACAAGGGGCGACTCGAGATCAGGTGCGTGTGCCATCTAGCTTTCCAATGAATGGAGCTGACTTTTTGCATGACACCAACCAGATCGTGAATCTTCATTTCTTGCTCTCACAAGCGAGGGTGTCTGCCCGGCCTTCGGTGCTGTGGTGCTACAAGAAAGAGCTCGGGTTCACAACGCTGATCGTTTTGTGCGAAGCCAAATGGCTGGGGTGCAGGCAGTGTGCATCCTCTCTTTCGCACTAACACACTTATAAATAATACAGACACGGCAAAAAGGCGGGAAGCCAAAATCAAGCGCGATGTCAAACGGGAGCCCCATCCGCGAACCAAACGAACAAAATCCCTTCGAGATATTCGTCACCGTGATCGATATCCGCTACGCTTACTACAAGGAGTCGCACAAGATCCTCGGAAACAGCTTCGGGATGTGTGTCTGCTCCTGCAGGACTTTCGGGGTTACAACGCCCAATTGCTCGCGCGCACGATCGAGATCTGCGGCCTGGTGGTGCTGCTTGCTGCTGAAAACGATGAGTGTCGCTTAGGTAGCCGGATACGCTGACCATGGTGCGCATTGCTGCCTGAGGGGGCAGGCGATTTTTGTATAGTTGTGTTGTGTTGGGTTACTCATTGTATTTACAGGACCGTCCATACTCAGCTATCAAACCTCCTGCCATGATTCCGTGGTGGCCATATTCAGCGACCGTTTCATCCTCTCTTTGGGCTCTTGCACAGTTTGCCTGGTCCGGACGACGAGCTCAATGTTCTTTCCATATCCAAGGGAAGACATAACGCTATCGAGAAGACGACTCGAGACTGAGAGACCCAAAGATGGCTGGTCGATACCAAGCTAATCGCGAACTCGTCAAGCTCGCGAAAACGCTTGATCAAGCCCAGGCGATCCTGACATTTGTAGAAGCCATCGTGGGAGAAGATCCTGTCGTCTACAGTGACGTAGCGCTACCCGTGGACGCGGGAAATCTGCGACAGTGGGTCTGGCAATTGCAGCTGCACTTGCGCATGGGTACTCTAATATCTTCCTGACGAGTCCAAGCCTGGAGAATTTGAACACGCTGTTCGATTTCATTTTCAAGGGGTTGGATGCACTAGCTTACGAAGAACATCTCGACTATGATATTGCGCAGAGCACCAATCCGGACTTTAACAAAGCTATCGTGCGAGTCAATGTCTTCCGACAACATCGTCGGACTATCCAGGCATGGACGCGGAGCTATGGAAATGTGAAAAATGTAATGGAACAAGAGGAAATGCGCTGGCTCATTCGCCTTCCCCCACTTGCAAGCTTGCCAAATAGCCCCTTGCGCTCCACAAGCTCCTCGTGTGTCCGCTGCGTTCTCGCGGGCCAGCGAGCTCAACGTTTTTTCCATATCCAAAGGGAAAGACATAACGCCTATCGAAGAAGACCATGGAAAAGGAAAAGCCGACTCGGAACTGAAAGACCCCAAAGATAGCCTGGCCGATACCAAGCTAGTCGGCGAACTCGTCAAGCCCGCGATCCTGACATATAGAAGCCATCGCGGAGAAGACCCAGTCGTCTACAGTGACACTAACAGCTGCCCGTGGACGCGGGAAATATGTGGCGCTGGGTCTAGCAATTGCAGCTGCGCTTGCGTATGGGCACTCTAATACCTTCGTGACGAGTCCAAGCCCGGAGAATTTGAACACGCTGTTCGATTTCATTTTCAAGGGGTTGGATGCGCTAGCTTACGAAGAACATCTCGACTATGATATTGCGCAGAGCACCAATCCGGACTTTAACAAAGCTATCGTGCGAGGCAATGTCTTCCGCCAACATCGTCAGACTATCCAGGCATGGACGCGGAGCTATGGAAATGTGAAAAATGGAATGGAACAAGAGGAATGCGCTGGCTCACTCGCCCTCCCCCACTTCCAAGCTTGCCAGATAGCCCCTTGCGCTCCACAAGTTCCTCGTGTGTCCCCTGACCAGCCACCTCCCCACCGTCGATCACCAAGATCCGATCGCACATCTTCATAACGGGAGTTATGGGTAACCATCACCGTCGTCTGCCCTGATCTTGGCGCCTCTGATCGTCCCCGTGACTGCACTCTGATTAACCCCGTCGAGCACTGAGGTGCATTCGTCGAGGATGAGAGTCTTGGACGGACTTGCGAGTGCACGCGCGATCTGGAGTCGCTGCGCCTGTGCATCCGAAATAAGTGCTGCGTTCTCGCCGGCCGGGGTATCGTACCCCTGAGGCAGCGACACGACCAAATCATGCACGTTCGGGGCCTACACGGCACGCACACGTCGTCGTCGTTCATGACCTGGGATCGACCATATGCAATATTCTCCCTGATGTTCCGACGAACAGGTTCGGGTTCTGGCTGACGACAGCGATGTGGTCACGAAGATGGTGGACGTCTGTCGAGCGGAGCTCATTCAGGGCCGACGGAAATCGTTCCGGAGGTGGGCTCGTACGGCCTTTGCAGCAGAGCCGCTACCGTGGACTTTCCGCACCCGGAGGGGCCTACGGGAGCTACGCATTCACCCTCTGCGACCCTCATCGGGAGGTTGTTGGGCACTGGTGTTCGTGGGGTTTTTGGGCACCAGGGCGCCTTCGATGGGATGGCGCAGGATGCCCTGACCCTCGCTCGTCCTGTCCGTACGGAGCGTCACAAGTTCGAAGAGATCCGTGGTCGCTTGGACAGTCCTGGCGATCTTTTGAGTAAACGCCATGACTTGACTGCCAATCGTCACCGTGAACACGAGATTGAGTACTTGGACCATCTGGAGGTATGAATACGTCCCTCTGGCGATGAGGACCGCACCGATGGAGAAAACGAGGGCTCCGGTGAGATAGATCAGAGCGGAGGCGACACCATTTGTGCATCCCTCGACAAAGGCCCACGGATTCCACTAGAGAGGGAGAGAGAAGCAGCTCTGTCGAACTGGGATTGGAAGACGGGTTCGAGGGACATCGCGCGGATGCCACGAACGCTGAGGATCGACTGCGCAGCAGAGAATTTGGTTACGAGATCCAAAAGTCATGAAACCGCACGTGAACCTACCTAGTAACAAACCCTCGCAACCTCCTCCCGAGCCCTCTTATTTCTCACCTCACATTTAGCCGCCAACCCCGCCTGGATTCCCGTCACGCCCATAAACAGGCCCAATAGCAACACCTACAAGCGTCAACGTGTCAGCGTCGATGAAGTTCCAGTACGTTGGATAGCTTATGCCCCAGACTATGTAGTTCCGCCAATGCTTAACTTACACGTGGACAGTGGGACGTATCCGAGGAGGCTGTGATCCAATCATCTGATCGAATGAGCGCAACATACGACATTCCGATATATGGTCGTCTTCACACTGTCGCAATGGTCGTTTTCGCCCATATTTACGAGGACCACCGAGCCATCAACGTGTCATCTGTTTGAGACCGATCATGAAATTGTGATGCAGTAAACACGCGCCCTCGCGTTGCCCACAATCTCCATATGCCAGTTCTACTGTATCATAGCAATGTACCCCTGGCTGCTGGCCCACGAGAACTGTCGCCTGAACTGTTGTAAGTGCATGGCAGAGCTGATCACCTCGGTGCGGAATTGTGTTTCCGCCGAGTATCGGTGTCTTACCAACCGAGGCATCCTCATCGGTGGAATTTCCACCCGCCAATCGGGTAGATATTGCAGACCGCCAGTTATAGCTGAGTGCGTTTGGCCTACTAAACTGAGGGTACTTATGGAATCGCGTTCTCAGTATCGCCAAACACTCTTTGGGAACGCGTGGCAGTAGTAGCGACTTCCTCCGAGTCTTGCAGTATCTATGCTACGGCACCCCGTTCGAACAATCTCGGTGGAGCAGTGGTAAATGACAACCCTGAGCTAGAAGTCTTACATATCTCTCCAAGTTGGTAAAAAAAAAACATCCCAATCCACGTAGTCAGTGAAAAGACATACAGATATCAATATATTTACATTGATGTGGGATATCATCCGTTCTACATTCTACATATACACGCGTCTTTGTCAGGCCCGACGAACTCCAGGGAAACGCTCTAGCTACGAGAAACGAGAGAATTGAACACAAGTAGATTGGTTGTGCCCAATAAACGTGCATCCGAGTCAATTCCTATACCATCTCCGAAGTCTCTTCAGCACTACGATGACTCCCGATTCTCTCTGTCGATCCATCAACGTTCACAAACACCATGCTTTCATTAGCAGATATTGGACCGCGCGAAATGGCGCCAAACCCGGTATCGATGTGGTCACCGACAACGCGAGAATGGAACTCTCGTACACTGATAATAAGGCGGGGTGGCAGTACAACTGGCGGAATAGCCGCGAACATGTAGAGCAGGAATGAATCAATTTCTTGCAGTACGTCGGCCCCGGTCACCATGGGCACAATGACAGCGAATAAATAGCTGGTAGCAATGTTGAGAAGGGTAAATAGCTCTAATGTTAGTTCGTTTGGAAAAAAGAGTCAGAGAAGAACCACATACGCGATGAAATAGAGCACATTTTCCCGAACCAGTAATTCCAAATATTGGTTTGACCGCCATTTCTTGATGGCTCTGTGCATTTGTAGCGACTCCCTGACCAACCGGACGATAGCGAAGCCACAAAGGACTGCACTGATAATGACATAGGAAATCAGAAAGTAGGTGCTGAAGTTGCTCGGAGCATTAAAGGATAGCGTGCATGTTGTGGCACCAAACAGCACTGGAATGGTGGAGGTTAACAAATGAGATGTTAGGCTTGGAGTCATACCTGATACCTCGATTTGTGGTTTGTAAATGGTATTAGCAAGGGAGCTAACGACGACCGAAGGGACATAGGCTGCGAGAAGGATGCTAAGGACTGTCCTGGATCTATGGTACATTGCATATACGCGAAGGAGCATTACCACTACAAATGGCATATCCCCAGTCAGTGCAGAAATCGTCAATTGAAGGCGCCTGCAACTTACAATCTGTTACGGCAAAGAAGAAGGTGTTGCTCCAGACGTAAACGTGATAGAGAACAGTGCCTTTGAAGTTGTGAATCCATACATTAAGAACCATCGGAGCATCTTTGGACATTCTTACACCTTCACTCGTGCTTCAATTTTTCCTTCACCGATGAAGACAGTAGTATTGCACGTACATCTAATGGTCTTGTCAGTGCCGACAGACTGTGTTGAATGAAAAACGAACAGTAACGGGCCCAGGGATAAAGCTACCGCCATCTTGGAGTGCGGCCATTCAGTTCAAGTTAGAAAGGAATTGACTTCCTTGCACTTACAGTATGCTCCAATTCTGTGTAAAAAATTGTGACATATACGATGAGTCCTGTAACCACTGACTCACGTAGTAAAAAGTGGGCCCAAATAACGGACCTATGACTATGTTTAGCTTGGCAGGTTAGCCTGCGGGAGAGGGTATTACATACAAGGAGAAATAGTGTGGACATCCATGTCCAAGGCCTGTTCTTTGGGACGATCAGAGGTGATACCCGAGGCAGATATTCAAATAGACTGACCCAAATATATTTTACCTACGTACAGATTAAGCACACGGGCTTGCATTGATGGACAACGGAACACAAGCACGCACTTCTTGTGGGAAGGTGAGAACTTGTACCATAGAGCCATCAGATGAGATTATAATGCAAGACGTACTTCACTCACTGTAATCATACGCAATGGCAGTTACAATCACGACTTTCATTGAACGTTAGTTCATTCAACTGAAGAATAAGGGAAGCTCGTACGAGATATGTAATCGCTGAGTCGAAGAGTTGCAAGGATCGACTGCGAATCAGTAGCCATGATATGGTATAGAGGAAGCTCAGCTAGGGTAATGGAGGTCAGTGGAGGAAGAAGTGCAAAAACGGAGTGCGCGGAGATCCCCCAACACAGAATCCACAGACAATCATGACCATTGCGATAAGACGGAGCTGTGATCACAGCACAAGAAAGATAAGCGGTCTGTTGTCAGCAACGCGAACAAAGCATCAATGAACTTGCAAGGGACGAAAAGACGAGTGTCACTCAGTGCATCCCATCTTACGAGTACAACGAACGAGGTGTCCATTCAGTCTCTAATTGGCTTGTAGCGACAATAGTGCCTCGAATGCAGCACCAACCCCAACTACGTTCCAAGGGTCATCAGGGAGGTTTTATTGCAGCAACTTATGCAACACAACTGCCCGTTCTTTCGCCGCCACTACCCACGTCCACCATTCGTGCTCCCCGAGCCTGAAAATTTTCACTCTCGCTGCCAACGCTATCGTCCAATACATTCCGTTCGATCCCTTCTGCATCTACCACCACACTAATGGCGGACGTCAGCAGGAGCTTCTCAAATGACGTAGAATCCGTTAGAAGCGACGGTGTACTGCGAGGTTCATGTCAGCTGGAAGAGGCTACGTGCTCTCCATGCATATACGGTAGTTAGTTACCTTCCTCCAATGCAACTGAAACTGAGGCCCGCCGGCCACCGGCCCGTAGTTAAACCCCAGCGGGATGCGGTCCTCACGGCTGCACGTCCTACGACAAGTGCTGGGATAGACGATAGCGTTCGGGAACGTTGCTAATCTCGTGGAAAGTTAGAGGGACTCAGACGGTGGAGGTAATAGAGGCCTGGTACAATCACTAACGGTCCCAACAGGGCCAAAAGTTGAATGAATGCATCAGAGAAACTCACTATTCCCCAAGCAGCTACCATCGCTAACAATGCAAATGCGCTATCCTCATAGTTTATACATGTCGCGTTGACATACAGACACCACACTGCTTGACTCGAAGATATGCCAAGTGTACTGAGGGGTAATATGTTTGAATTGCCTGTGCGAATGCGTTCGAAAGAATTGAGGTCGTAGGAGATTAACAGTGAAGACGATCTGGCCAGTCCCAGGTAATGTTGTAGAGACACTGAGAATATCCCCACCACGTTGTAAAAGAGGCCCCTGGAGAGAGATGTCGGAGTAGCGAGCAAGATGTGAGGGCAGACGTACACAAGGAAAAAGAAGATACTTACTCCAGCTTTGCATTATGTAATAGTGTCATGTATCGGTTCGATTCCCATTTGCCGAGCGCTTTGTGCATTTCGAGAGTGTTTGACAAATTGGGCGTATAGTTATAATCTTATCTCTGATTTATGTACATATTCATCTTTCAAGTTGTCGCAGGTGTTATCTTTCCTGTGCTGTCTTAGAGTAGATGTGACGAAGGTTATGTGATACGATTATATAACGCGAGGACCGATTGGGCGAGCGCTTAGATAGTGATGATTCACGGCAGGAAAAATCCTTATATTCGAACTCAGACATACGGCTTAAGTACTATGCAGCCACATTGACATCATATTATGAAACACCGACACGGCATGGTCGGCTTATCCCACTGGCGTATTCAACATGCTGTGATCACAGCTCCCTCTTATCCCAATCATGCGGTATGATCATGCTTGTATGTAGATGCTATGCTGGGGGATCTCCGCACGCTCTATGATTCATCACGCAGGGTCGAGCTTTCTCTATACCATATCATGGCTACTGATCCCCAGTCCATCCTTGCGACTCTTCAATTCAATGATTACATGGCTGGTGCGGGCTTAACTTTGCGTCAATTTCATGGACTGATGAGTAGAATTGCAGTTGTGTTTGTAATGGTTATTGCATATGATTATAGTGAATAACGGGCACTATGTCCTCTCTAACTTCATCTGACATCCGGGTTAAAGTTCTCACCTTTCCACATGAAGTGCGTGCCCGTGTTCCCTTGCCCATCAATCCAAATGTGTTTCTTACATCTGGAATACAGGTAGAGCATGTTTGGGTCAGTCAACTCGAGTATCGTTTTCTCTAATATCACCTTTGATGCTTCCAAAGAACAGGCCTTCGACCCGGTTATCCTTGCTGTTCTTTCTGGTATGTGATACCCCCCATGGATGATCGGTTGATCAACCTCCCCGAACTAAATAAAGTTACACTAGGTCCGTTATCTAGGGCCTTTGACGTCAATGTGAGTCAGGGATCACTGCTAGCAGAGTCACGGTGCACATTGGTGTATATGTTTTGCACAGAATATCTGCATTCTGTAAGCATGAGAATCTGGTTTCATTTTGTATCGAACTGAATGGCCACGTTCCAAGACGGTACCAGCTTTGTGCCTGGATCCGTTACTGTTTGTTTTTCATTCAGCAGTTTGTCGGTGACTGACAATAGTTTTTAGATGTATGTATGATACTATTTTGCTGGCGATGGCAATATTGACACATGGATGATATGAAGGTGTAAGAATAGCTGGTAATGATTGGATGATACTTAATTCTTCCATTCCAGGCACTATCCTCTACTATGTTATGCTCGTGAGCAACACATTGTTTTTTGCTGCCGCTGATCGTAAGTTGCATGCAGTTCTATGACTGTTGTGACACTGATTGGCGATAATCACCCTTGTAGTATTAATGATCTTGCGCATCTATGCCATGTACAATCGATCCAGGCTAGTCTTTGGTGTCCTTCTTGCAAGTTATATTCTCGCGGTCGTCCTTAGATTCATCGTCATTGGCATCTTTTACAAACCCCATATCGGTGTGGCAGGTATGTATGAATCCAAGCCTAAAGTCACATCTGTTAACCTCTATTATTTCAGTGGTGTTCGGCACCAAATCATGCACAGTTTCCTACAGTATTGCGCCCGCCCTCAATGCATACTTCATCATTCCCCATATCAGTTTTAACGTGCTCTTGTGCGGTTTCGCTGTTGTCCACTTTGTCAGGGAGTCCCTACAAATGCACAGAGCCATCAAGCAATGGCGGTCAAACCGATATATGGAACTGCTGGTTCAAGGAAGCATGCTATATTTTACTGCGTATGTCGTTGCCCAGAGTCTTCACTCCAAATTCAATGAACCGACTTCCTTCTTAACCCTGCTACTAGTTATTTGCCCAGTCATGTTACCACCATCGTCATTGGGATTGACGTACTGCAAGGACTTGCTTCAGTCCTGCTGGGCATGTTGTCTACTATTCCGCCAATGGTACTTCCGGCCCGCCTAATTATGAGTATGCGAGAGTTCCATTCCCGCATCGTTGGCGAGCACATTGATACTGGGTTTGGCGCAATTTCGCGCCACCAAATATCCATGAACGACCATATGGTGTTTGCGAATGTTGAGGCACTGACAGAGAGTACTGTGGACTATCGCGGAACCGAAGGGGTAGGGACGTCGGAACAAGTATAGGAATGCATGCAGATGCTTGTCTAGTGAACCACCGCTAGTTATTCCTGTTAATTCTTTACTTATCGCAGCTAGAGTTCGACGAGGCAAAGACATATGTATTTGTAACATCGCGATGCCCGAATTTCACTGACGACGTGAGCTGGGATATACTTTTCTTACCCAACTCAGAGAGGCAAAATATCTTGCTCGAGGTGATCATTCATTTCCGCCCGAGCGAGAATGTTCGAGCAGTACGGATCGATGGCCGGTCTTTTCCATAGATGAGATTCCATATAAGAAAGGCACTCTGATGCGTTCCCGGGGAGGTCAAGTTTTGGCGATACCGTGACTGAGAACACTGTTCCATAAAGTACAACACGTCAATGACAGTTGGCGAAGTAGCAGGTGACACCGAGGAAGCTTACAAGTGATCATGATACCGAGATGAAGGAGGGAATCGACGTCGCAGTGCGACTGTGCATCACCAAAGATATGCACAGGAGATTGTCGGGGACGGGCCAAGCAGCAGTCAAGCAGCTCTGACACTGCAAATATTGCCACAGTCAGGGCTCGGGGTACCGCTGCAGACAGAAGGGTCTCGAATGTCATAGGCACGACAAATCTTTTCAGCCGGCGCTGTCGAACAACACCATGTTTCTGAGCTTTCTGAGTGCCAATACCGTATAACAGAACATTGAACGTTGATAAATTGATAACCCCCGACACCAAGGTGTTCTTGTGGCGCACGACGGAGGCAACTTCGACCTAGATAATAAGAAGATCCAGATAGGAAAAATTCTGTTTTCAAGCAGTGTTTAAAGCATCAAACGTTCCCCTCTGAGTTCGGTGTGTTGAATGGAAGAGTAGCCTGGTATGTAGTTGTTATCTCGATGGCAATGTCATGGCTGCCGCAGTGCGCACTCGCAAGTATGTGTTTGACAATTAGAGCTGACTTCTAGCGTCGCTGTAATGTGACTACTAGTGTCTGCTGACCAATGAGACAGTTTGCACTCCAAATCGGAGTAAAAGAAACAAAACCGATGTCGACCAAAAAAAATCTCTCAACTCCCTGGATCAATCGATCACGTCTATCGGTCTGACTCCCTCTGCAATGAAACGTCAAGATAGGCATGTGCATGAGGGTGGAGATGTTGCTAGATTTGGGCGAGGAATGCTTCAGACTGGTCGCCATGTTCCACTTGTACTTGTTTGATTGGGACGAGCAATTTGCAGATGGCGGTCCCGCTCATCGTGGTGCTGGCCAAGGGCAAAGCACCAGCTGCAGAACTCGCAGGCGTTGTATCCTCCAGCTCATCTCTGGTACCCACCACTAAACGCCGCAAGACTCAGGATATCCGCCGTATCACGCCTCGTACCTTCACGGGCGACTTCGCACTCACCAACCTCACGTTCTCATATCCGTCACGTCCCACGGTCCCTGTTCTGCGGGAAGTTGACCTATACCTCCCTGCCCGCGAAACAACATTCATCGTCGGCCCTTCTGGTTGCGGTAAATCTACCCTCGGCTCGATTCTTCTTGGGTATTACACCCCAGAACTCGGGAAAGGCGAAGTGCTCCTGGACGAACAGGACGTGCGATACCTCGACTCTCGTTGGCTTCGGAGACACGTCGCAGGCGTTACGCAAGGCTCAGCGGGCGTAGGTGCACAGGTCTTCCGGGGCTCGATCCATTGGAATGTCGCTCTTGGCGCAGTAGGAAGTGGCAGGCGAGCAGAGGACGTGACGAGAGAAGAGGTGGAGGAGGCATGTCGGGTGGCGATGTTGGAGGGGTGGGTGTGGGGCTGGAAGCCACGTATGACATGGTGTTGTCGGGGAGTGGGGAGAACGGGAAGGAGGAAGGAGGTATTGTGTTGAGTGGTGGGATGAGGCAGAGGTTGGCGCTTGCGAGGGCGAGGATAAGGAATCCTGGTGTGTTGATCCTTGGTGCGTTCTTGTTTGTTGTCTTTTCCAAACAACATCTGATCGTGATGTATGCACATACAGACGAGTCGACTTCAGCGCTTGATCCTACCACACGTCTGCTGACGATTGCTGCGATCCGCGCATGGCGTACACGCGCCCAGAAAACGACGATTGTCATCACGCATGACCTTACGAGTATTAATGGTGACGATTTCGTGTACGTTGTGCGGGAGGGCCGCGTCGTCGAGCAAGGATTCCGGGCAGACCTCGAGAAAGCAGGCGGGGAGTGGGGAAGGATGATACATGAAGGTGGTGGCGCCAGCAGCGATGGCGACGAACACCCGCCCCTCTACGAAGAAGTCGCTGACATCCCTGCCTCTCAGGAGGCAAGAGAGGAACGACAGGCATTTTGGCGTCGCGCCCAACCTCGGTAGCGTTCGCCCCGTTACGATGGCGCTTGGAGGATGGATGTTCGACGTCGTGGCTGAGTTGACGAAGACTGCGAACGATAACAATGAGCTTCCCGCTCCCCCCACATCTACCCCTACTATCGCCATGAACAAGGTAGTTGAGACCGAAGGTGGCGCGGCTGGGAGACGTAGGAGGCCTTCGAGCATGTCGATCGTGATCCCTCCGTCGCCCGCTTTTCCTCCACGGGCATACGACGGTCGCCAGCTGAGCTTACAGTTTACGCCGGTCTCGCCTTCGTCCAATCCGCCATTTCCCACTGCTACTTCAACCCAGCCAATGATCGAAGATGACAGTGACTTCGAGGGCGACAAAAGCAACTTGCAGCGGAGCGGGGAGCCAGCCGCCGGAAAACGTGCGAAGCGGGCGAGGAAGGCACATCAGGTAGTTCAAGTCACACCTGCTTCCAAGCCTATGTCATCAAATACAAAATCGAAGGGCAAGGCTGTTCAGACGCCCGACGCTACGGATCTACACCCTCCCACACCCGGTCTCTTTGCCACTCTACGTCTCATTTACCCGACTATCCCTTCCAAACATCTTATGTTCCTCGGTCTGTTCGCGAGTCTGCTTAGCGGTGCCATGACGCCCATATTCTCTTTCCTCTTGTCTAAACTCATGTTCGAAATTTCCGCGGACCCGGCAAATGCCAGCATCATAAACTCGTACGGCGGTCTTGTCCTCGGCATAGCAGCTGTCGATGGACTGCTCCTTGGTTCCAAATACTTCCTCATGGAAACCTCCGCCATCCGATGGGCCACTAAGCTCCGCGACTCTGCCTACTCCCGTATACTCTCTCTCAAGACAAGTCCTGGTTCGACTCTTCCTCGCTCCCCCGCCGCACTTGCACAAGTCCTTGTGAAAGGTGCCGACGACGTACGAACACTGGTGGCTGTTGTGATACGCCAGTTTGTGGTCGTTCTGGCGATGATGGGGTTGGGACTTATTTGGGCTATGGTCTGGGGGTGGCAGTTGACGCTTGTAGGTGTTGCTATCGGGCCTGTGTTTGTGGCTGTTATGGGAATCCAAGCGGGTTTGGTGGCTAAGTATGAGGTGAGGAATAAGAGGGCTCGGGAGGAGGTTGCGAGGGTTTATTACGAGGTAAGTTTACTCGCGGTTTCATGACCTTTGGATCTTGTGACTGACTTTTCCCCGGCACAGTCGATCCTCAACGTTCGTGGCATCCGGGCGATGTCTCTCGAACCCGCTCTCCAATCCCAGTTCGACAAAGCTGCTTCTCTCTGCCTGTCTAGTGGAATCCGCGGAGCCTTCGTCGAGGGGTGCACATACGGTATCGCCTCCGCCCTGATCTATCTCGCTGAAGCCCTCCTTTTCTACGTCGGTGCAGTCCTCATCGCCAGAGGGACGTACTCGTACCTCCAGATGGTCCAAGTACTCAACCTCGTCGTGTTCACGGTGACGATCGGCAGTCAACTCATGGCATTTACTCAAAAGATCGCCAAGTCTGTCCAAGCGACCGCGGATCTCTTCAAACTCGTGACTCTCCGTACGGACAGGACAAGCGAGGGTCAGGGCATCCTGCGCCCTCCCATCGAAGGCGCCTTGGTGCTCAAGAACGTGTCCTTCGCGTACCCCACGAACCCCGATACGCCCGTGCTCGACAACCTCTCGATGAAGGTCGCAGAGGAACAATGCGTAGCCCTCGTAGGTGCCTCCGGGTGTGGAAAATCGACGGTGGCGACTCTGCTGCAAAGGCTGTACGAGCCCACCTCCGGAACGATTTCCGTCGGCCTGAACCACCTCCGCTCGACCGACGTCCACCATCTTCGTGACCACATCGCTCGTCGTCAGCCAGAACTCGAACCTTTTCGACGGGAGCATCAGGGAGAATATTGCATATGGTCGATCCCAGGCCATGAACGACGACGACGTGGTGCGCGTCGCGCGGGCCGCGAACGTGCATGATTTCGTCGTGTCGTTGCCTCAGGGGTACGACACCCCGGTCGGCGAGAACGCAGCGCTTATTTCTGGTGGCCAGGCGCAGCGACTCCAGATCGCGCGTGCACTCGCATGATCCGTCCAAGATCCTCATCCTCGACGAATGCACCTCGGCGCTCGACGGGGTCAACCAGAGCGCGGTCATGGAGACGATCAGAGACATCAAGGTCGGGCGGATCACGGTGATGGTCACCCACAAGGTTCCCGTGATGAAGATGTGCGATCGGATCTTGGTGATCGACTGGTGGGGAGGTGGCCGAGCAGGGGACGTACGAGGAGCTTGTGGAGCGCAAGGGCCTGTTTGCCATGCTTGCCAGTGGGGGAGAGTGGGTTGGCGAGTGAGCCAGCGCATTTCATTCCCTATTTCTTCTTCAGTCTTCTTCTTGGAAAATTTTGGTCAACTAAACATTATTCGAAGCATTATATCACTACTTTCGAACATTCACAGTATTTCTGGTTGTTTTTGCTATCTCTTTATTTCCCCTCTGATGATCCCGTCACTCACGAGATGACTGCTACATCCACTACTACGCATTTGTAGGACTACTCACGCTCGTTTGTACGTATAGTAATTCATGAATTGGATAGACTTTATCAGCATCACCACCGCAGTGGGACATAAGTAACAGCTGCTACGAGGTGAGTCGGCTGCAACTTTCAGATGTCGAATGACACTTGTCGTCTCACCCCTTCTTGCAAGTTCAATGACGCTTCGTTCACGTTGCTGACAACAAACCGGTTGTCCTTACTGTGCTGTGATCACCGCTCCGTCTTATCCCAATGATCATGATCATCTGTGGGTGCTGTGCTGAGGCATCTCCGCACGTTCCATGATGAATCATGCAGGGCACTAGAAATCATGGTCTTCTCTGATGATGAACACTGGTGATGCTCTCCCACAGGCGATGACATACACAGGCCTCTGGAGACGTCAGGTGTGCCAGCTTGGCTTTTAAGGAGCGCAGCTCCTTCAGTTCCTCCTCCATAAACCCTCATTACTCTAGCTGAGTTCCGGCACCGTACCATACTATCATGGCTACTGATCCGCAGTCCATCCTTGCTACTCTTCGGCTCAGCGATTATGTGTCTCGTACGAGCTTCCCTTGTTCTTCGGTTGAATGAACTAACGTATAACCAAAGTTGTAATTGTAACTGCCACTGCGTACGATTATGGTGAGTGAAGCACGTCTTGCATTATAATCTCATCTCACGACTTTATGTTACAAGTTCTCACCTTTCCACGAGAAGTGCGTCCTTGCATTCATCAACTCAAGCTGGTGTGTTTAAAATGTACATAGGTAAAGCATGTTTGGGTCAGTCTATTTGAGTATCTGCCTCGGGTATCACCTCTGACGACCCCAAAGAACAGGCCTTGGACCTGGATGTCCACGGTATTCCACTTTGTATGTAATGCCCTCTCCCCTCTGCCAAACTAAACATAGTCATAGGTCCGTTAT
Organism: Melanogaster broomeanus; assembly: GCA_014904935.1. Classification (NCBI taxonomy): domain Eukaryota; kingdom Fungi; phylum Basidiomycota; class Agaricomycetes; order Boletales; family Melanogastraceae; genus Melanogaster; species Melanogaster broomeanus. The sequence continues at coordinate 35,834 of MU123731.1, read as the reverse complement.
GTGGGTCCTGTTTCTACTACGTGAGTCAGTGACCAGTGACCACTACACTCATTGTTTATTATCACAATTTATTTCCACAGAATTGGAGCGTACTGTAAGTGCAAGGAACTCAATAAGTCAATTGCATTCTAAATTGAGCTGAATGGCCACACTCCAAGACGGTGATACTTTTATCCCTGGACCCATTACTGTGCGTTTTTCATTCAGTACAGTCTGTCGGTACTGACAAGAAACCCTTAGACGTACGTGTGATACTCTGTCTTCATCAGTGAACGAAAAATTGAAACATGAGAGATACAAAGGTGTAAGCATGTCTAGTGACGCTCCGATGGTTCCTAATGTATGATTCACAATTTGAAAGGCACTGTCCTCTATCAGTTTTACCACTGGAGCCAAATCTTTTTCTTTGCTGCAATAGATTGTAAGTTGCAGGCGCCTCCAATGGACTATTTCCGCATTGATTGAGGATGTGGCACTTGTATAGTAATAATGCTCCTCCGCGTATATGCAATGTACTGTAGATCCAGAACAATCCTCGCCATCCTTCTTGCAACCTATATCCCTTCGGTTGTCGTTAGCTGCGTTTTCACCATTTACGAACCACAAATCGACGTGTCAGGTATATATGACTCCAAGCCTAACATCCCATTTGTTAACCTCCACCATTCCAGTGCTGTTCGGTGCCACAACGTGCACAGCATCCTTCGATAACATTCCTAGCAGCATCGTCATGTACTTTCTGATTCCCAGGGTCATTCTTGGTGTAGTCCTCTGCGGATTCGCTATCATTCGGTTGGTCAGGGAGTCGCTACAAATGCACAGAGCCATCAAGCAATGGCGGTCAAACCAATATTTGGAATTACTGGTTCGGGAAAGTGTGCTCTATTTTGTCGTGTATGTGGTTCTCTTCTGATTCTTTGTTCTAAACGAACTAACACTAGAACTGTTTGCCCTTCTAACCGTGCTACCAGCTACTTATTCGCTGTTGTTGTGCCCATGGTGAACGGGGCCGGCATACTGCAATCACTTTCTTCACTCCTGCCTTACACATTAAGTGTTATTGCACTGGTTGTACCTGCCACCTCGCCTTATAATCAGTTTACGAGAGTTCCATTCTCGCATCGTCGGCGACCACATCGATACCGGGTTTGGCGCAATTTCGCTCCGTCCAATATCTACTAATGAAAACATGGTGTTTGCGAATGCTGATGCTGCCGCCGGAGCCAATCGGGGACTACCGCGGAGCTGAAGAGACTTTGGAAATAGTATAGGAATTGACTCGGATGCACGTTTATTGGCCACAACCAGTCTCCCTGTGTTCAATATTCAATTCTCGTAACTAGAGCATTCCACTGGATTCGTCGGGCCTTGCAAAGACGCGTGTATATGTACTTAGAATGTAGAACGAACGATCATCAATCATCCAGTACATCTACGACTGTAAAATTAGAAGATCTTAGTTCTGATGAAAGAAGTGATGTATCAACATCAAACGATCTATCCATAACTCCTAAATATATTTGATATCTGTACGTCTTTTCACTGACTAGTACGTGGATTGGGATATTTTCTTTACCATCTTGGAAAGATAAGACTTCTAGCTCAAAGTTGTTATTCACCACCGCTCCACCAATGACGGATGCCTCGGTTGGTGAGACACCGATAATCGGCGGAAACACAATTCCGCACCAGCGTGATCAGCCCTGTCATGACTCATGCACTTGCAATGCCTCAGGCGACACTGTTCTCAGCCAAGACTACATTGCTATAAGTACGGTAGCACTGGCAGATGGTGATCGTGAGCAATGCTTGGGGGCGCTTGTTTACTGCATCGCAATTTCAGGATCGATATCAAACAGATGGCTCGTTGATGCTCGCTGCTCGTAAATATGGCAGACGACCGTAGTGACAATGTGAAGACGAACATAAATCGGAAATCTCATATGTTGCACACGCCACGCATACGATCGCATGATGGACTCCTCGGCCACTGCCCATGTGAGAAATAGTAAATTGGCACGCATCACTGAGCATCACTGATTCACTGTAGCCTGGGACATGAGCTGTCCAAAATTGAACTTTGCCATGATCGGATCAACAGCATTTCGCTCTCTCGAACATAGGAACTTCATCATGCATAGCGTTAGGAGCCACAATCTTCAAGTACTACGGCGGCGATGATCGGTTTGATGTTTGATACATCACCCCTTCTTTTCATCAGGAACCTAAAGATCCTTCTAAATTTTTACAGTCGTAGACTCGTATGCTTGATTGATTGATGATCATTGTATCACAGCATGAAGCAGTGTAACAAAGTGGTCCACTTTGTTTTCTGGCTTTTAAGACATCGCAGCTCCCCGTCTACTCACCTTCATTACCACAGCTGAGCTTCCTTCGTATGGTATCATGGCTACCAATCCTGAGTCCATCCTTGCGAGCATTCAATTCACTGATTACATGACTAGTGCGGGCTTCCCTTTGCTTCAATTGCATGGACTGATGAGTACAATGGCAGCTGTATTTGTAACTGTCGTTGCGTATGATTATAGTGAATGACAAGCACTACCTCCTCTTTAACTTCATCTGACGTCTATGTTACAAGTTCTCACTTTTCCACGTGAGGTGCGCGCCCATGTACCCTTGTGCATCAATCCAAATATTTCTTACATCTGGAATGCAGGTAGACCATGTTTGGGTCAGTTAACTTGAGCATCATTTTCAAGTATTGTCTTTGATGCCTCCAAGAACCGGTCTTGGACCTGGGTGTCCTTGCTGTTCTTCCTGGTATGTGATACCTCCCGCAGATTAACCTTCCCGAACTAAATACAGTTATCCTAGGTCCGTTATTTAGGTCTTTTTTATTCTATGTCAGTCGGTGACTACTACTAGTGAAGTCACTGCACAGATTGCTAAAATCTTGATGTATATGTTTTGCACAGAATATTTACACTCTGTACACAAAAGAAACCCGATTTCATCCTGTATTGAACTGAATGGCTGCACTCCAAGACGGTACTACCCTTGTGCCTGGGCCCCTTACTGTTTGTTTTTCATTCAGCACGGTTTGTTGGCGACTGACAATAATTTTTAGATGTACGTATGATATTATTTTTTTTTGCTGGTGATGGCAAAAAATTGACATATAGGTGATATGAAGATGTAAGAGTATCTGGTAACGATCGGATGATACTTAATGCATACATTCCAGGTAGTGTCCTCTACTATGTTACAATCTGGAGCAACCCTTCTTCTTCGCTGCCGCTGATCGTAAGTTGCACTTCTATTATTGTCATGACACTGATCGGGGATAATGGCACTTGTAGTATTAATGATCTTACGTGTGTACGCCATGTACAATAAATCCAGGCTAGTCCTCGGTATCCTTCTGGCAAGCTATGTTCCCTCGGTTGTCCTTAAATTCATTGTCACTGGCGCCTTTTACAAACCGCAAATCGATGTGGCAGGTATGTATGAGTCCCGCCTACTAGTAAAGTCACATCTGTTAACCACTGTTATTTCAGTGGTGTTCGGCGCCAAAATATGCACGCTTTCCGTTAATATTGCACCCACCCTCGTTGCATACTTTGCCATTCCCCAAATCATTTTTAGTGTGCTGCTGTGCGGTTTCGCTGTTGTTCACTTTGTCAGGGGGTCCCTACAAATGCACAGAGCCATCAAGCAATGGCGGTCAAACCGATATATGGAACTGCTGGTTCAAGGAAGCCTGCTATATTTTGTTGCGTATGTTGTTTCCCAGAGTCTTTACTCCAAATTCGAGGAACTAACTTCCTTTCTTAACCCTGCTACTAGCTATCTACCCTCTTACGTTGTCTCTATGGTCGTTGGGATTGGCATATTGCAAGGAGTTGCTCCAGTCCTGGTGGGCATGTTGTCTACTATTGCGCCTATTGTGCTTCCAGCCCGCCTAGTTATGAATATGCGAGAGTTCCATTGCCGCATCGTCTGCGGGCACATCGATACTGGGTTTGGCGCGACTTCTCGCCATCAAATATCCATTAACGACAGTGTGGTGTTTGCAAATGTTGAGGGATCGACGGAGAGTACTGTGGACTATCGCGGAACTGAAGTGGCAGGGACGTTGGAACAGGTATAGGAATGCATGCGGGTGCTTGTCTAGTGAACCACCACTAGTTATTCCTGTTAGTTCTTTATTTATCGCAGCTAGAATTCGCCGAGAAAGACACGTATATATCGACATCGTGATGCCCGAATTTTCACTAGACGATGTGAGCTGGGATATACTTTTCTTACCCAACTCGGAGAGGCAACAAAATCTCGCTCAAGATGGATCATTCATTACCGTCCGAGCGAGAATATTTGAACAGTACGTATCGATGGCTGGTCTTTTCCATAGACGAGATTCCATATGAGAAAGGTACTCTGATGCTGATGCTGCTCCATAAGTCAACGCGTGACGAAGTTGCGAAGTAGCAGGTGAATTTAACCGATCAGCTAACATGATCATGACCATGAGAAGAACTTGAATCGACGTCGCAGTGCGATGCATCACAGTTGCACAAGATCGTCAAAGCCAAGCAGTCTGAGTTGCAATACTGCATAGTCAGTATACCAGGATCCAGAGTCAGACAGAGTTGATTCATAGACAGTGAGTCTAGCTGGCGTCGAACAAACTCACTTGTAACAGAGCATGAGTCGACGTCGTCAGATCATCGTCGACGATGCACTCAGCGCACTCGAGTTACGGTATGCAGTATGGACGATCAGAATGTCAAGGTGGCGGACGACGGTGATATCATCCACAAGGTTCCGTCAATGGCATCATGAAGACGTGCGATCAGATCAGGCGATCGACAGTGGAGGAGTAGAGACTGTGAGCGCGCTAAGCTATTCGGACATATTCGAGGTATCGAGCTATGAAAACCCACTTTCAGCAACTTACTCGTCTGCATCCCCATGTCCGTCTCTCTCCTCGGGACTCGCGAATATGATTCCACGGCTCGTGGAGAAGCGTCGTGAATCCAAACCGAACCCGCTGTCAATATTCTCTCCAGCGGTCATCCGAGAATGAAACCGTCGCACACTGAGAACGAAGCGAGGCGCAACTATGTATGGCACGATGTTGAATGGCACCCCCAAAGCGAGCTGGGTAGTGCCTAGAAAACACTGTCGATGCTTGTTCTAGCCCCAGCACATGTGTCATGAGGATCCTAGTGAGAAACGGCGATGTCAGAACGACGAGAAAGACTTGGGGGTAGACGTACGCCACGAAATAAAGGATACTTTCTTGTACTAGTAGTTTCATGAATCGGCTCGGCTGCCACTTGCCGAGCGCTCTGTGGATTTCCAGGGAGTGTCGGGCGAACTGGACTACGGCAAAAGCACATAAGACACCTGTAGTTACAGCTTTCAAAGCATGCATGTAAATGATAGGTTTGATTCCAAGATCGAAGGAGGCATCGCAGAACTCCACGTCGATCATCTCGGCATTGGTGACTAGAGAAAACGTCAACCAGTAACACGAGAAGCTAAGACTGGGACAGACCAGACAAGATGGATCTTGGGATTATTGGCAATCCCGATGAAGACTATCAGACAGATCGTAATTGGGACATAGACCAAGAGGAGGATATAGACCACTATCTTGGATCGATTATACATGGCGTATACACGAAGGATGAACATCCCTAAGGTCATCACAATCAAGGTTGTCACGATTCACGACCATTGATACATTACTCACAATCGATGACAATAAGATAGAGAGTGTTTCCCCAGACCAGGGATAGAAATATTGCAGTGCCTTCAGAGGGGTTGTGAATCATCCGTGGCTGGACCCCGGTGGTCATGCTTACAACTTGAGACCTCCATCAGCAACGTTCATCAGTTCAAGTCAGCAAGAAAGTACTCACAACTGTCACAGGGCGTGTTCGGTCAGTTCTTCATCGGCGGTCAGTAGTAGGTTGAAGTACGAACCGTATTAGATCCGAACAAGAAGCTGCTGCCGCCTTCAGTTCCTTCTGGGTCAGCGATCGTAATTGTACTTGTCGCCCAGACTTACCAAATGATTGCACCCTGTACAGAACAAAGTCGACGTCAGCTGTACCACTTACGGACTGCGACATGTAACAACTCACGTCGCGAACAGTAAACCAAAGTAGCGGAGCTTTATGGGCAAGTGATGTTCAGCTCGCAATGTTCAGCAAGTCAGGGATAGTACAAACCACGAGATACATCACGGACACCAATGTCCAAGGTCTTCTCTGTGACAGGCGTTACTAGAAGTGACGACAATTGAAAGATCACTTACCCAAATATACTCCACCTGTTCCAAAGATGAACATGCTACTCAGATTGAAGGACCGGAAATGAGCTTCGCGCACCTCGTTGGAAAGGTAAGAACTGATGTGCAGTTGTCATTCAAAAGGCAGCGGGACAGTGGAATAGAATGTAACCAACTATAATCATGACAGATGACGGTCGCCCTTGCAACTAGCGGGGTTATACAGCATTAGTAGGACTCATCGTAATCATCGAAAGTATGAGCGGGCCTTACCAGCGATATAGTCGTTGAGCTGAATCTGCCCTAAAGTTGACTGGGGATCCGATGCCATGGTCAGGTCATTGAGGTAATGGAAGATGGAGGTGAGATCCGGAATGGAGGGGAATGCCTTTATCAACTTCGCGAGTACAAATTTTGATTGCCATTCAAGTTGATTAGGGTGACTCGGAGGAAAACATGAACATGATGGTAGTAATTGGGGTGACACTGACAGAGTGCGCAGGCTATCCGTAATGTAGCAACAATCATCGGAGTCAGCGTCAAGATATAACGGCTTGCGAAGAATCGTCGCCATGCCATAAGCCCAAGATGGCCAAGGCCCTGGCGATCGGCACTGATCATGCTCATTACCTTCTCTTCACCACTTTTGCTGATGCGGCGGGAACGGATATGATAGGAATGCACGCAGATGGTGTCTAGTGATAGTGACCCACCACCAGTTATTCCTGCCAATTCTCAACTTATCTGAGCTAGAGTTTCTCAAGGTAAAGACACGTGTACATATATGTAAACATCGTGATGCCCCATGGATTTCCGAGTCACTGACGACACATGTACACTTTTCTTACCCAACTTGGAGGGGGGAAAGCCTTGCTCAAGGTGATCATTCAAATCACCGCCCAACCGAGAATGTTCGATCAGTACGCATCGATGTTCGGTACTTCCCTTAGATGAGATTCTAAATGAGAAAGGTACTTTGATGCATTCCCGGAGAGGTCAAGTCTTGGCAATACTGAGAACACTGATCCATAAAGTACAGCACTTCGTTGACAGTTGGCGAAGTAGCAGGTGAAACCAAGCCAGCTAAACAATGACCATGATGCAGATGAAGGAGGGAGTCGATGTCACAGTGCAGCTGTGCATTGCTAGTATTTAGGTAGATTATATACAGTAAATTCTGCTTGCAAGTGTTACTCAAGTTGCGAGTCCCCTCTTCACCCAATTTCAAGTATGGAATCTTGGATGTGGGTTTGCACAAAACGAAAACCAACTGTTGGCTTTCTGTTTTCTTTCCGGGCTTGGAGGTACAGTAGATATGCTCATAATGCATGTCGTTGGGACAGCAAAATCCCGATGCATTATCATGGATATGCAAAGGCATGTTTTCCCACGGTGACCTTTTACGCTACAGTATGAAACTTTGGATGAATTACAAGCTGAAAAAACTGTCTAAGGAGGTCTATTTAGCACCAAGAAACTCCTGACGCCGGAGCTTAGCACGAAATTGATGAAGATGACCCAACAAAGTAAGGACCTCCTCGACATCACCATAATCCTTGGCTGCACGCTCGAGCAGCTGACACATTAACATTGTGTTTGCACGCGTTATAGGCGGGTCTGCGGGATCATCTTCGTCATCAGACTCGACTTCGATGACATCGATGCGCCCAAATTTGCAGCAGCCATCTCCTGTGAGATTTTGACGTGATGAAGTCTTTGGAGGGTGTGCAGACGTTTTTGGTGTGTCGGCACTGGCTTTTGGCCGCTTTGCAGGATGGGCATCTGTAGTGGGTTTATTACATGGCTTGCGCTTCAATTCGAGCATAGTAAGTTATGGAGGGTAAGCAGTACTGTAGTGTGGTATTGCCCAAATTGCATGTGCCATGCCTTGACATCTCTTGAGGACAATTGTCCGAGAACAATAGTCAAGCACTATCCGAGTCCTATTACACTAAGTAGCTCCCTTACAATGCATATTCACCATAGTTGGCCCTTGCATTATGCGATATGCAAAGTTCAACGTTTTTCGCAGGCCCCACAGTGGGACCAACCCAAAATTGATGCATTATGAGGGTTATGCATAACAACCATATGCATTGTGACACGACGCGTTTTGCAGAATTTAAGTCGGGTGAGAATGTCGTCCGAAATGTGAAGACCAGACTTGGAATATAAATTGGCATTTGGGGAAAGATAAGATTTGAAATTTTCCCGGTCGAAAATATGCGGGCCGATACTTGGAATATGAGCGAACATGTTGCCCTCCTCCTGGATGTCAGTTTGAATAAGAAATTTTGTAAGGATGCGTGCTTAAACTTCAAATAGATTATTCAAGTTCCACAAAATTTCTTATTCACACCGACATCCAGGAGGAGGCGACACGTTCGCTCATATTTCAAGTATCGGCCCGCATATTTTCGATCAGGAAAACTTCAAATCTTACCGTTGCCCGAATGCCAATTTATATTCCAAGATTGGTCTTCACGTTTCGGACGACATTCTCACCAGACTTAAATTCTGCAAAACGCGTCACGTGAGCATATCTACTGTAGCTGTAACTTACGACCCTGGGAAAATGGAACAGGACGGAGTCGAACATCCAAGCCACTTCTCCAAGTGTCCCTTTAACCTGGCCATCGTTATACTCCCTAAGTACCATTACTCGGGGCGGTCAGCTAACGTCCACCCGTACTTCCACTGTAGGGAATCGCAACCCTACAATAGTGTCCCTCTGGCGGTGTGTTTTGGGTAATGAAGTAATGTATTCTTACCCCGACCGACTTGACACTAGATTGGTGGTGGAGTTCTTGGCGACTGCTGGAAGCCAGAGCAGCGTGGTCAAGCAGCCGATATCTACACCCTAGCACTGTTCCTTGGTCCGGTCATTCGGTCCTGTTACTGGTGCTTGGTAGGATTCCTTGTCCATTGGATCGTGGCGACAGTGCTCTTGCTGCTTTCAGGATGGCTCAGTACTCGATGGATATCTTGATTGACACCGGACTGGTTGGATCACTGACGTATTTCTCTAGTTCTGGTCCACGAGTATCGCCGATGGAGTGATAGTTGTTCTCGCATTCGTTTGCTCTCCCCTTCTGACACTCGTCATCATGTCCGCTGTTCCTTTCCTTATCATCATACAAGCTTTCTCGCCAGCTTTTCATCCCCACGCATTGCACAGGAACGCGACCTCACAGCCCGCGCTGCATCCCTCATCTCGAGGGTAGTCTCAAACATCGTTGCCGTAAAAGTCATCAATATAGCCTCTTATGAATACTCCCTCCTTGCACGCGTAGACATCGCTATGAACTTACTTCCCGCCATCTGGGGTGTGACTTCCAGTGTCTTCTGGGCTTGTTTGATTGCGACGAGTAATTTGCAGATGGCGCTCCCGCCATGCAAGGCAAAGCAGCAGCTGCAGAACTCGCAGGTGTCATGTCCTCCAACTCAGATTCTGTACGCACCACCAAACGTCGCAAGGCTCAGAAATATCCGCCGTATCATGCCCCGTACCCCCACGGGCGACTTTGCACTCACCAACCTCACGTTCTCATATCCGTCATGTCCCACAATCCCTGTTCTGCGGGAAGTTGACATGTATATCCCTACCCGCGAAACAACGTTCATCGTCGGTCCTTCTAGTTGCGGTAAATCTACCCTCGGCTCTATTCGTCTTGGGTATTATGCCCCAGAAAGGCGAAGTGCTCTTGACAAACAGGACGTGCAATACCTAGATTCTCCTTGGCTTCGGAGACGCGTTGCAGGTGTCGCGCAAGGTTCGACAGGCGTGGTGCACAGGTCTTCCGGGGCCCGATCCACTGGAATGTCGCTCTCGGTGCAGTAGGAAGTGGCAGGCCAACCGAGGAGAGAGGTGGAGGGGTGGGTGTGGGGACTGGAAGTCGCGTATGACGCGGTGTTGTCGGGAGCGGGGAGAATGGGAAGGAGGACGGTGGTGCTGTGTTGAGCGGTGGGATGAGGCAGAGGTTGGCGCTTGCGGGGGAGAGGATAAGGAATCCTGATGTGTTGTCTTTTCCAAATAATGTATAATCGTAAAGTATGCGCATACAGACGAGTCGATTTCCAGCGCTTGATCTACCACACGTCTGCTGACGACTGCTGCGACCCACGCATGGCGTAAACGCGCCCAGAAAATGACAATTCTCATCATGCATGACCTTATGGGTATTAATGATGACGATTTCGTGTATGTTATGCGGGAGGCCACGTCGTCGAGCAAGGATTCCGGGCGGACCTCGAGAAAGCAAGCGGAAAGTGGGTAAGGATGATACTGAAGGTGGCAACGACGGTAGCGATGATGACGAACGCCTCCCCTCTAAGAAAAAGTTGCTGACATCGTTGCGTGTCAGGAAGAATCCCGCAAATTACAAGAGAGGAACGACAGGCATTTAGTGTTGTGCCCAACCTTGGTATTGTTTACCCAGTTATGATGACTCTGGGCAGCTGAGATCGAAGGTGGCGCGGCTGGGACACGTAGGAGGCCCTCGAGCATGTCGATCGTAGTCCCTTCCGTCGCCCGCTTTTCCTCCATGGGGATGTGATGGTCGCCGGCTGAACTTACAGCTTACACCCGTCTCGCCTCCGTTCAAGTCGCCATCCCCCATGATTCTTCAAGGCAGCCAATGATTGAAGATGACGATGAGTTCGAGGGCGACAAAACCAACTTGCAGCGGAGCGGGCAGCAAGCCGTTGGAACACGTGCAAAGCGGGCGAGGAAGGTACATGATGTTGTTCGAGTCGTACTTACTTCCAAGTCCAAGTCGTCAAATGTGAAATCGAAGGGCAATGCTGTTGAGACGTCCGACGCCACAGAATCACACCCCTCCCACATCCAGTCTCTTTGTCACTCTATGCCTCATTTATCAGACTATCCACTCCAAACATCTTCTGTTCCTCGGTCTGTTCGCGAGTCTGCTTAGCGGTGCCATGACGCCCATATTCTCTTTCCTCCTGTCTAAACTCATGTTCGAAGTCTCCGCGAACCCGCCAGACGCCAGCGTCATAAACTTTTATGGGGTCTTGTCCTTGGGATGGCGGCTCTAAATACTTCCTCATGGAAGTCTCCATCATCCGATGGGTCGCTGAGCTCCGCGACTCTGCCTACTCGCGTGTTCTCTCTCAAGACAAGTCCTGGTTCGACTCTCCCTCGCACTCCCGCCCACACTGCACACTAGTCTCGACGAGCTTGGAACAACCGACAAGCAAGGCGATGCACTATGTACGAGTTCATCCTGTATCACCAGTTCATTGCCTTGAGTATGTTGGGTCAAGTTCCTGGTAGATGACCTACTGCGAGAACACCTGCTGAGAGTGTTGTTACGAACACTTATGCGTTGTGATGGGAGGAATGTTTACGTGTGGTATAATGACTTTCGGATCTCGTAACTGACATTTCCGCAGACCAGACTGATCCTCAACGTGCGCGATGCCTCTCGAACCCGTCCTCCAATGCCAGCTCGACAAAGCTGCTTCTCTCTCCCTCTGGTGGAATCCGCGGAACCTTTGTCGACCGGTGCATATACGGTGTCGCCTCGGCCCTGATTTATCTCACTGAAGCCCTTCTTTTCTACGTCGGTGCAGTCCTCATCGCCAAAAGGGCGTAATTGTACCTCCATATGGTCCCAGTACTCAACCTCGTCGTGTTCACGATGACGATCGACAGTCAGCTCATGGCATTTACTCAAAGATTGCCAAGGCCGTCCAAGCAACCACAGATCTCTTCGAACCTGTGACGCTCCGTATGGACGGGACGAGCGAGTGTCAGGGCGTCCTGGACCCTCCCATCGAAGGCGCCTTGGTGCTCGAGAACGTGTCCTTCGCATACCTCACGAACCCCGATACACCCGTGCTTAGCAACCCCTCGATGAAGATCGCAGAGGAGAATGCGTAGCTCTCGTAGGCGCCTCTGGGTGGCGGAAAATCGACGGTGGCGGCTCTGCTGCAAAGACCGTACGAGCCCACCTTCGGAGGCGATTTCGACCCGAACGCAGCGCTTATTCTGGTCGACATGCACTCGCACGTCCGTCCAAGATCCTCATCGACGAATGCTCTCGGCGGTCGACGGGGTTAACCAGAGTTCAGTCATGGATACGATCAGAGACGTCGAGGTCGGGCGAACGATAGTGATGGCCATCCACAAGCCCGTCACGAAGATGTGCGATCGGATCTTGGTGATCGACGGTGGGGAGGTGGCTGAGCAGGGGACGTACTGTGGAGCGCAAGGGGCTAAGGGGCTGTCTGTCAAACCTGCCAGTGGGGAAGAGTGGGTTGGCGAGTGAGCCATCTTCATCCACATCTTTCTTTCTTTCTTGGAAAATTTGATCAACTCAACACTACTTCCGACCATTCACAGTACTTTAATAATTCATGACCTCGCTAGACTTTATCAGCACTACCGAATTATTTTTATTGCAAGTGATGTTTGGAGCATTAAACGTAACCCTCGGCGGTTCGGAATGTCGGATGGAAGAGTAGCTGTTCCCCTTCGTGAGATGGTTGTGTAGTGGGGCCGGGGTCGACTTGTCACGAAGCACATCGTAACGAGTCCACTGGCACCACAAACGGAAGCATTAGTGGCAGAAGTGCAGCCCTAACAAGATTGAGAACCTGAAGGAACTATCCGATGCACCTCCAAGTGTACCTCGGCCCTTGGTCCAATGGGATGATAGAATGGGAGAGTAGCTGTACATGCATGTGCCATGACATGGTACCATAGGTTGTCGCGACCGAAATTTCACAGGGGCTAATGTCCAAACCAAGAAGCACGTTCCCAGCAAACCAAAATGTCTCACCGTCTGCAAGTCGAACTCGCCTTGTTCGCCCTGACCTTCTAACGTCTCTGCCCTCACGCGTATCTTGTCCGTTTCGTCCAGGCGGGAGTCAAACAAGTCGGACCCGATGAACGTGTACCTAGCGAGTGGACAGATGTTTTCGTCAACGTCGGTGTGTTTCTCCTTCTGACCTCCCAGTTTCTCGCCTGGCATATTCCTCTTGTAACATGAAGTCCGAGGCCATCGTGAGGTCCGAGGCGCGATGGCCTTTGCAGAACGACGTACATTAACAAATAGAGATCATGAATCCTTCGAGAAGGAGCTGCCCGATTTCCTTTTTTTTTCTCTGACACTTCATCGCGATATCATGGTTCATATAAGCACCTAACGGGCTGGCACTCGTAAAAATGGGCGGAATGACCATACTCGCCCGACCTTGGGTGTATAGGTGAGCCCTTGTCGTCTTTCTCTTCCTGAACGCGATGTTTCCCGCACATCTATGATTTCGTTACATACTGACGGGTATGCCATTCACAATTCTACCTCAGCTTGCCGAAACAAATTCCGATTTAACCGTTCTTACTCGCCCCTTGGACATGTTATTCCCCAGTCCTGACTTTTCGGCTACCTGCTCGCCGAAGCTCCAGCCTGGTCCACCCTCAGAGGAGGCACAGGTGTTATCCGATAGACTGAACCATGCTCTTGTAAGACTTGTCATCATGTTAGGATTTTTTGCCATCGTTGTCCCATACCTCCTTGCGCCCCGCCTCATACTCAGCGTGCGGGAGGTCCACTCTCACCTCGTCGGAGAACACACTGACACTGGGTTTGGTTTTCATTCCAAATGCTTCTCTACCAGCTGTGGGGTCGTGTTTGCGAACCCTGCTGGAGGGAAGGGGGGCGCAGTACAGGAAGTTCAAGTTGCTGAGCTTGTGATCGCATAACTGTGGTGCCTGGGCCAGCCTTTGCCCAAATCGTATCCGCTTGTTGTTTCCCTTCTATCATGTGACGCTGGCACCTAGCCACGAGAGATAAACTTCTCGAACCTGGTCAGTTTGGGAATGCATCACAGTAATAGTGACTTTCTCCGAGTCCTGTAGTATCTACGCTATGACATCTCGTTCGAACAATCTCGGTGGAGCGGTGGTGAATGACAATCCAGTAGTCAGTGAAAAGACGTACAGATATCAATATATTTACATCGGTGGTGGGATACCATCCGTTATACATTCTACATATACACGCGTCTTTGGAAGGCCCAACGAACTCCAAGGGAAACGCTCTGGCTACGAGAAGTGAGAGATTTGAACACAGGTAGATCGGTTGTGGCCAATAGATATACATCCGAGACAATTCCTATACTATTTCCGAAGTTTCTTCAGCTTTACGATAGTCTCCGATTGTCTCCGTCGGCACATCAGCATTTGCAAACACAATGTTTTCGTTGGTAGATATTGGATGGCGCGAAATTACGCCAAACCCGGTATCGATGTGATCGCCGACGACGTGAGTATGGTGTTCTCGTAAATTGATTATAAGGCGAGGCGGCAGTACAACCGGCGCAATAACACCTAATGTGTAGAGCAGGAGTGAAGAAAGTTCTTGCATTACGCCAGCCCCGATCACCATGGGCACAACGTGGGCGAATAAGTTGCTGGTAGCAAGGTTAAGAAGGGCAAACAGTTCTGATGTTAGTTCATTTGGAACAAAGAATCGGACGAAAACCACATACGCGACAAAATAGAACACACTTTCCCGAACCAGTAATTCCAAATATTGGTTTGACTGCCATTTCTTGATGGCTCTGTGCATCTGTAGCGACTCCCTGACCAACCGAATGACAGCGAATCCGCAGAGGACAACACTAAGAACGACTTTGGGAATCAGAAAGTAGACGCCGATGCTGGTAGGAACGTTATAGGATGCTGTGCATATTGTAGCATCAAACAGCACTGGAATGGTAGAGGTTAAAAAATGGGATGTTAGGCTGGAGTGATATATACCTGACACGTCAATTTGTGGTTTGTAAATGGTGGTAACGCAGCTAACGACGACCGAAGGGATATAGGTTGCGAGAAGGATGGCGAGAATTGTCCTGGATCTACCGTACATGGCATATACGCGGAGGACCATTATCACTACAAGTGCCACATCCCCAGTCAGTGTGGAAATGGTCAATTGGAGGCGCCTGCAACTTACAATCTACTGCAGCAAAGAAAACGATGTTGGTCCCGAGGTAAACCTGAAACAGGATAGTGCCTTTCAAATTGTGAATCCATGAATTAGGAACCTCCAGAGCGTCACTGGATATCCTTACACCTTTAGATCACTCATGTTTCAAATTCTCGTTCACCGATGAAGACATTAGTATCACACGTACATCTAAGGGTTCTTGTTAGCACCGACAACTGGGTTGAATGAAAAACGAACAGTAACGGGCCCAGGGATAAAGCTACCACCATCTTGGAGTGCAGCCTTTCAGTTCAATTTAGAATGGAATTGGCGTCCTGCAACTTACAGTATGCCCCAATTCTGTGCAAAAAATTGTGACGATATACGGTGAGTGCAGTAAACACTCGACTCACATAGTAAAAAGAGGGCCCAAATAACGGACCTATGATTGTGTTTAGTTTGGCAGGTTAGGCTCCTAGGAGAGGGTACTTACACACAAGGAGGAATACGGTAGACATCCAGGTCCAGGGCCTGCTCTTTAGGGTCATCAGAGGTAATATATTGATACCTGAGCAGATACTCAAATATACTGACCCAAACGTGCTTTACCTATGATACATTTTAAACACACCGGCTTGAGTTGATGGACAACGGAATGCAAGGACGCACTTCTCGTGGAAGGGTGAGAACTTGCAACATAAAGTCGTGAGATGAGATTATGAATGCAAGACGTGCTTCACTCACCATAATCGTATGCAATGGCAGTTACAATCACGACTTTGGTTGTACGTTAGTTCGTTCAGACTGAAGAATCAGGGAAGCTCCTACGAGACAAGTAATCGCTGAGTCGAAGAGTAGCAAGGATGGACTGGGGATCAGTAGCCATGAGAGGAAGGTCAGCTTGAGTAATGGAGGTCAGTGGAGGATCGGAACTGAAGGAGCTGTGCTCCCTTAAAAGACTAGCACACCTGACACATCTCAGAGACCATCCGAGACTATTCATTACCAGAGGCCGCAAGACCACGACTTCTAGCTCCCTGCGCACGAGATGAATCATGGAGCGTGCGGAGATGCCCCAGCACAGCAAGCATGCTCATTGGGATAAGACGGAGCTGTGATCACAGCACAGGAAAGATAAGCGGTCTGTTGTCAGCAACGTGAACGAAGCGTCAATGAACTTGTAAGTAAGGGACGACTCAAAGACAAGTGTCACTCAGTGCATCACATCGTACGGGAACATGTCCCACTGTACTTATGGATAATGCTGATAAAGTCTATCCAATTCATGAATTACTATACGTACAAATGAGCGTGAGTAGTCCTACAAATGCGTAGTGGTATGTAGCAGTCATCTCGTGAGTGACGAGTCATCAGAGGGGAAATAAAGAGATAGCAAAAACAACCAGAAAATACTGTGAATGTTCGAAAGTAGTGATATAATGCTTCGAATAATGTTTAGTTGACCAAAATTTTCCAAGAAAGAGTAAGAAAAAACGTGAGTGAACGTGAAAGTATGAAAATATGAGAATATGAAAATGAAAAAATGGAATGGAAAAAAGGGAATGCGCTGGCTCACTCGCCAACCCACTCTCCCCCACTGGCAAGCTTGGCAAACAGCCCTTTGCGCTCCACAAGCTCCTCGTACGTCCCCTGCTCGGCCACCTCCCCACCGTCGATCACCAAGATCCGATCGCACATCTTCATCACGGGAAGCTTGTGGGTGACCATCACCGTCGTCCGCCCGACCTTGATGTCTCTGATCGTCTCCATGACCGCGCTCTGGTTGACCCCGTCGAGCGCCGAGGTGCATTCGTCGAGGATGAGGATCTTGGACGGACGTGCGAGTGCACGCGCGATCTGGAGCCGCTGCGCCTGGCCACCAGAAATGAAGCGCTGCGTTCTCGCCGACCGGCGTGTCGTACCCCTGAGGCAACGACACGACGAAATCATGCACGTTCGCGGCCCGCGCGGCGCGCACTACGTCGTCGTCGTTCATGGCCTGGGACCGACCATATGCAATGTTCTCCCTGATGCTCCCGTCGAACAGGTTCGGGTTCTGGCTGACGACGGCGATGTGGTCACGAAGATGGTGGACGTCGGTCGAGCGGAGCTCGTTCAGGCCGACGGAAATCGTTCCGGAGGTGGGCTCGTACAGCCTCTGCAGCAGAGCCGCCACCGTCGATTTTCCGCACCCGGAGGCACCTACGAGAGCTACGCACTTCTCCCTCTGCGACCTTCATCGAGAGGTTGTCGAGCACGGGCTGTATCGGGGTTCGTGGGGTACGCGAAGGACACGTTCTTGAGCACCAAGGCGCCTTCGATGGGAGGGCGCAGGATAGCCCTGACCCTCGCTCGTCCCGTCCGTACGGAGCGTCACGAGCTTGAAGAGATCTGTAGTCGCTTGGACGGACTTGGCGATCTTTTGAGTAAATGCCATGAGTTGACTGCCGATCGTCACCGTGAACACGACGAGGTTGAGTACTTGGACCATCTGGAGGTACGAGTACGTCCCTCTGGCGATGAGGACTGCACCGACGTAGAAAAGGAGGGCTTCAGCGAGATAGATCAGGGCGGAGGCGACACCGTACGTGCACCCCTCGACGAAGGCTCCGCGGATTCCACTAGATAGGCAAAGAGAAGCAGCTTTGTCGAACTGGGATTGGAGGACGGGTTCGAGGGACATCGCCCGGATGCCACGAACGTTGAGGATCGACTGTGCCGGGGGAAAGTCAGTCACAAGATCCAAAAGTCATGAGACGGCACGTAAACTTACCTCGTAATAAACCCTCGCAACCTCCTCCCGAGCTCTCTTATTCCTCACCTCACACTTAGCCACCAACCCCGCTTGGATTCCCATAACAGCCACAAACACAGGCCCGATAGCAACACCTACAAGCGTCAACTGCCACCCCCAGACCATAGCCCATATAAGTCCCAACCCCATCATCGCCAGAACGACCACAAACTGGCTCATCACAACAGCCACCAGTGTTCGTGCGTCGTCGGCGTCTTTGACAAGGACTTGTGCAAGTGCGGCGGGGGAGTGCGACGAAGAGTCGAACCAGGACTTGTCTTGAGAGAGTACACGGGAGTAGGCAGAGTCGCGGAGCTTAGTGGCCCATCGGATGGCGGAGGTTTCCATGAGGAAGTATTTGGAGCCAAGGAGAAGGCCATCGACAGCTGCTATCCCGAGGACAAGACCCCATACGAGTTTATGATGCTGGCATTTGCCGGGTCCGCGGAAATTTCGAACATGAGTTTAGACAAGAGAAAAGAGAATATGGGCGTCATGGCACCGCTAAGCAGACTCGCGAACAGACCGAGGAAGAGAAGATGTTTAGAGGGGATAGTCGGGTAAATGAGACGTAGGGTGGCAAAGAGACCGGGTGTGGGAGGGTGTAGATCGGTAGCGTCGGGCGTCTCAACAGCCTTGCCCTTCGATTTCGTATTTGATGACGTAGACTTGGAAGCAGGTGTGACTTGAACTACCTGATGTGCCTTCCTTGCCCGCTTCGCACGTTTTCCGGCGGCTTGCTCCCCGCTCCGCTGCAAGTTGCTTTTGTCGCCCTCGAAGTCATTGTCATCTTCGATCATTGGCTGAGTTGAAGTAGCAGTGGGGAATGGTGAACCGAATGAAGGCGAGACGGGCGTAAACTGTAAGCTCAGCCGGCGACCATCGTAGGCCCGTGGAGGAAAGGCGGGCGACGGAGGGATGACGATCGACATGCTCGAAGGCCTCCTACGCCTCCCAGCTGCGCCACCTTCGATCTCAGCTGTCTTGTTCGCGACGATGGGAGGGGTAGATGTGGGGGAAGCGAGAAGCTCATCACGGCTATTGTCGTTCGCAGTCTTCGTCAACTCAGCCACGACGTCGAACATCCATCCTCCCAGCGCCATCGTAACGGGGCGAACGCTACCGAGGTTGGGCGCGACGCTAAAATGCCTGTCGTTCCTCTCTTGCGATTCGCGAGCTTCTTCCTCCTGAGAGGCAAGGATGTCGGCGACTTCTTCATAGAGGGGCGGGTGTTCGTCGTCATCGCTGCTAGCGCCACCACCTTCACGTATCATCCTTCCCCACTCCCCGCCTGCTTTCTCGAGGTCCGCCCGGAATCCTTGCTCGACGACGCGGCCCTCCCGCATAACGTACACGAAATCGTCACCATTAATACTCGTAAGGTCATGCGTGATGACAATCGTCGTTTTCTGGGCGCGTGTACGCCATCGCGCGGATCGCTGCAGTCGTCAGCAGACGTGTGGTAGGATCAAGCGCTGAAGTCGACTCGTCTGTATGCGCATACATCATGATTAGATACTATTTGGAAAAGACAATAGACAAGAACGCACCAAGAATCAACACATCAGGATTCCTTATCCTCGCCCTCGCAAGCGCCAACCTCTGCCTCATCCCACCACTCAACACAACACCTCCTTCCTCCTTCCCGTTCTCGCCGCTCCCCGACAACACCGTGTCATACGTGGCTTCCAGCCCCCACACCCACCCCTCCAACATCGCCACCCGACATGCCTCCTCCACCTCTTCTCTCGTCACGTCCTCTGCTCGTCTGCCACTTCCTACTGCACCGAGAGCGACATTCCAATGGATCGAGCCCCGGAAGACCTGTGCACCTACGCCAGCTGAGCCTTGCGTAACGCCTGCGACGTGTCTCCGAAGCCAACGAGAGTCGAGGTATCGCACGTCCTGTTCGTCAAGGAGCACTTCGCCTTTCCCAAGTTCTGGGGTATAGTACCCAAGAAGAATGGAGCCGAGGGTAGATTTGCCGCAACCAGAAGGGCCGACGATGAATGTTGTTTCGCGGGCAGGGAGGTACAGGTCAACTTCCCGCAGAACAGGGACTGTGGGACGTGAAGGATAGGAGAACGTGAGGTTGGTGAGTGCGAAGTCGCCCGTGAAGGTACGAGGCGTGATACGGCGGATATCCTGAGTCTTGCGGCGTTTGGTGGTGCGTACCGGAGATGAGTTGGAGGATACAACGCCTGCGAGTTCTGCAGCTGCTGCTTTGCCCTTGGCCAGCACCACGATGAGTGGGACCGCCATCTGCAAATTGCTCGTCGCAATCAAACATGCCCAGAAGACACTCATGACATCCCCAGTTTGAATCTGCCCTTGGCGAACGAGGTGTGCGCCGTACCAAAAGCCCTGTACGAACATCGCCATTGTGACAAACTGGCTCGTGCCGGAAGTCACACCCCAGATGGCGGGGAGTGAGTTCACTGCGATGTCTACGCGTGCAAGGAGGGAGTGTTCGTAGGAGGCTGCATTGGCGGCTTTTACGGCGCCGATATTTGAGACTACCCTCGAGATGAGGGATGCGGCGCGAGCTGTGAGGTTGCGTTCCTGGGCAATGCGTGGGGATGCGAAGCCTTGTGAGAATCCTTGGATGATGATAAGGAAGGGAACAGCGGAGAGGATGACGAGTGTCAGAAGGGGTGACCAGACGAATGCGAGAACAAGAGCCGTCAAAGTCGTGGTTAAATATTGAATAAGTTGGCCAGCTGCAAGAGACGATGCGGCTCGAACTTCGTCGGTCTCCCTATTGAAAATTGAAGAAATAAAATGAGTGCGGAGAACAATAACGCGTTAGGAATCGAAATACCTAGCAAACTTGGCCATGAGGCCGCCTGCACCGATGGGGGCGCCCTCGCCACTCGTGTCCTGCACGTTGGTGGGGTCTTCGCTCCCCATCCGTCTATCGAACCACTCCATCTCCTTGTGCACGACTGCCTGATAGACCTGCTTTCTGAGTTCGACGACATTGTATTCGCCTGTCCATATCCACAAACTGCTCGTGACGCTGCTCATAAGTAAGGCGCCGACGCCAAGAGCTACGAGCTGGAGTGCAGCGCGACCAACCCCGTGTAGGAGTGCGTCCTTGGCGGACTGTGGTGGATTCGGGGTGAGAGGGAAAGCGGCGAATGCATTAAAGGATTGGCCGATGACATAAGTCATGAAAGGCGCGACTCCGCCTGCTGCGATGGATGATGCGATAGCGGGTGCAAGAAGCACGAGTTTGCGTCTGGGTGTAAGGAAAGAGAAGAGAAGCTTAATGGTCGGCGGAGGTGATGGTGCAGGGGGGATGTCGTGGGCAGAGGCCGTAGGAGAAGGAACTGTCATTTGTGATTCATCTTGTTTGTGGTCGATGGAAGATAGTGATGAATTTGAATCGCGGAGAGAAGTGCGGATAGATGGTTCTATGTCGCGAGTGACTGGGTGCATTGATGGATCGTGGTTATTCATCGCGATCGGAACGACGAGCAGCTACTTGCGCTCTGTCGTGAGTGCTGGGTATGGAGTGAAGGAGAAGAGAAAGTGGGATGGAATGTAGCCGACGTCTCATTTTTGTTGCTTGTGACTGGGATGGAGTTCGCTATTGTTCACTTTGTTCTTTGTCTTCCCACGTGGCAGACAATAGACCTGTCACTTTTACAGTGTTTACATAAGCGACTATTCAGGTACAAAGCCCCTGCACAAACAACAAACAAACAACAATCCACAATGCACCTGTCAACTACCGTGGGAAACCCCGATGTGTGGGCACAAAGCACTCATTGTCTTTAGCGACAGTCAGACCGAGATACTGACGCACCCAACGAGCATGGCCAAACAAAATCAACGGGAATCACTGTGGCTATATTCCTGGTCATGCGTGTTTGTCAAAGACTTGGAGATCATGTACTTTCAGTCATGTGCACGCTTGTAAATACTGCACGTCGTGGACATTTATGTGGGAAGCTGCCAGTCATCGATTGCATCCACGGACCGTTCACCACTCGATCACGGAGACATAAATCAATGAACTGCCAAAATCAATATTCATTTTCGCGGCCTTGATCGCGGGTGGCGAAACGATGTGCAAATATAGTTTTTCCATACCAAGTGGCCTGCATGGCAGCATGGCCAACACGAAAAGCAGCGTGTGCAGCTACTTAGCTGCTTTCCTTCCTTCCAGGTCCCAGAACTGCCAAATACGACTCCCACGGCTATCCCGAGCAACACCACAGTGTACGAGGATTATGATGATGGGCGTCGTAAGAATACCGCAACTTTGGAGGAATGCTTGTATGGTATCAAGGTACGCTTTCGACATCTCGTATGTATGTGTGACAGACACTAGTACTGTTTCGTTGTTCACCAACAGGTCCGTCATGGTCAGACGTGTCTTTCCCAAGGAAGATAGTGGGTCATCTGTCACCGTGCATCGCTATCTCCTGCCATCCGCGTCAATGCTGATTATCGTGACTTGCCACGTGTAGACATGTGCTTCAATGCGATTCATGCGGAAACAGTCACAACATACAGTATGAGCATACAGGAACATGTATTAGAGATACCAAGATCCTTCAAACAGTAGTTTCATTCTTCTTCAGCTCCTCCCAACTACTCCCCAGCCCAAACACCGCCGGCAACTGCGCCCAAGCATTATCTCTGCCCCGCTGATGCTCCCGCTTACAATACTTCAAACACTTCGGACACAACCTCGATTCCCATCGCATCTCCCACGTTACGAACGGGTCGTGACCTGTCCCCCCCATCAAGCGCTCCGGGGACCATACCTCGGCACGGGTAGCCTCGATGCCTGCAGCGCACCTGTTCCTGTCGGTGCACTCCGACGCTTCCCGGCGCGTTTTAAGCCAGCTAAAGGTCTCCAGGTACAGCTCAGGGAGCTTTTCCCGCCCGAGGATGCATGCGTTCTTGTTTTCCAACGTCAGCTCTACTCTCGACCCACACACCTCATAACCCTCCACAATGTACTCCAACGGACACGCTCGACAGCAAAACGCAAACATCACAGGGAGGACAGACAACATCCCCACTTCCCGCGCTAGATTGATCATATGAAAATGGTGTTTGTCCTGACCTGAGACACCGAGATGGACTAGGAAGGGTGTCCACTGCGCTTTCATGAGCGTGGTTGGGTAGGAATTCTCGACGCTGTCTCGCGCTTCGTTGAAGAGTTGAGAGATTAAGTATTTTTTGCCGAGACGGAGGAAGGCAGCGGTTACGGATAGGGGCATGGCGTGGTTGTTTATATATCTGGGGTGGTCCAGGAATTCAGAGAATCAGCCTGTGAGAATGGTATGAAAGGAGTGGTCGCCTTACGATCTGGAGTAGCAAGCTCGCAGGATGATCTGTACGGCTTGGATTTTATCGTGAAGTGTGACGACGGGACACCCTTCGATCATCTCCTGGTCTTTACGCTCCTGCGGTTGGGGGCAGGAGAACATGTCTTTGAAGATCTCAGAATAGAGGGCCAGCACACCGCGGTGGACACGGAAATACTTCCCCTCGACAGCAAGAACGACATTGCCATCATCGAACCAGGGAGTAAGACGTGTCCCTTGCTGGGCCATCGTCGTTTCGCTGGTGCGGTAATTAGGCGCATACTCATTGGGAAGTCTGTCAGCGACATGTTGTTGGGCGTCACTTGAGTGGCGTAGTAGCACCCCGGGCCCGTACATATAGCAAATAAATGAGGGGCAAGTATATGAGGGGCAAGTACTATACAAATCGGATCGTATGCATGACTCGTCAGCGAACAGCGGCAGGGGCTTTAGATCATTATGCCGCGAGTGCGACTTATGTTGCGGATGAGTGAGTACAAGTTTGATATTGTCAATTTGTGAATTGGAATTGGGCAAACTCGGAATGATTCACGAAGCAAAAAGGGGCCTTGCTGGGAATCGAACCCAGGCCACTTGCAATTGCGATTGCCCAAAGCAAGTAAGGAAGAGTGTTATCGCGATTCCGTCCGCGTTAACGCTGATTATCGTGACTTGCCACGTGTAAACATGTACTTGAATACGATTCATGCAAGAACAGTCACAACATATGAGCACACCGGAACTTGTATTAGAGATACCGAGATCCTTCAAAGAGTAGTTTCATTCCTCTTCAGCTCCTCCCAACTACTCGCCAGCCCAAACACCGCCGGCAACTGCGTCCAAGCATTCACTCTGCCCCGCTCATGCACCGCCTTACAAAACATCAAACACTTCGGACACAACCTCGATTCCCATCGCATATCCCATGCTACGAACGGGTCGTGGCCTATCCCCCCGATCGAGTGCTCCGGGAACCATATCTCGGCACAGGTAGCCTCGATGCCCGCAGCGCACCTATTCCTGTCTGTGCACACGGACGCGTCCCGGCGCGTTTTAAGCCAGCTAAAGGTCTCCTGGTACAGCTCAGCGAGCTTTTCCCGCCCAAGTATGCATGCGTTCTTGTTTTCCGACGTCAACTCCACCCTCGACCCACACACCTCATAGCCCTCCATAATGGACACCAAGGGACACGTCCGACAGCAAAACGTAAGCATCACAGGGAGGACAGACAACATCCCCACTTCCCGCGCTAGATTGATCATATGGAAGTGGTGTTCGTCCCGACCTGAGACACTGGGACGGACTTGGAAGAACGTCCACTGAGGATTTATGAGCGAGTTGGGTAGGACGTCTCGACGCGGCGTCGCGCTTCGTTGAAGATTTGAGAGATTGAGTATTTTCTGCCGAGACGTAGGAACGCGGTGGTTACGGATAGGGGCATGGGGCTATTGTGGTCGTTCATATATCTGGCAGTGGTCCAGGAATTCAGAGAATCAGCCTGTGAGAATGGTATAGGGTGGGGTACGATCTGGAGTAGAAAGCTGAGACGATCTGTACCGTGATCGTGAATACGATCTGAGTAGAAGCTGTAGGATATCTTAGTCTTGGTTGTATCGTGAAGGGTGACGATGCACCCTTCGATCATCTCCTGGTCTTTACACTCCTGCGGTTGGGGGCAGGAGAACAGTGTCTTTGAAGATCTCGGAATAGAGGCCAGCACGCCGCGGTGGACACGGAAATGCTTCCCCTCGACAGCGAGAACGACGTTGCCATCATCGAACCAGGGAGGTAAGATGTGTCCCTTGCTGCGTCGTCGTCGTTTCGCTGGTGCGATACTTAGGCGCATTGCTCATTCAAGAAGTCGGTCAGAGACATGTTGGGCGTTACTTGAGTGGCGTAGGACGCCAGGGCCTATACCATATAAATAAACACCATCGTATGTCGTCAGCGAACACCACCGTTTTAGATCAAAGCATTATCCCGCGACGCGTTATTGCACTCGAAGACAGTGCCAAAATCAATATTCGTTTTCGCGGCCTTGATCGCGGGTGGAGTGTGGAAAATTAGTTTTCCGTAACATTATGCTCACGAGACTCTGAGCCTGGCAACGTACCGTCGTAACCGTGTTTACATCACACGAAAGCACTCGCGTGCAGCTAGCTAGGCATCCTTCCTTCCGGGTTCTAGGACTGCTAAATACGAGTCTCCCAGCCATCCCGAACAACACCGCGGTGTACGAGGACTACGATGAAGGGCGTCATAAGAATACCGCAACTTTGGAGGAATGTTTGTGTCGTACCACGGTATTTCAACAAACTCGTATGTATGTGTGACAGACACTGGCACTAGTACTGTTTCGTTGTTCACTAACAGGAACATCATGGCCAGACTTGCATTGTCTTTCTCAAGGAAGATAGTGAGCCACCTGTCACAGTGTATTGCTATCTCCTGCCGTCCACGGCAGCGCTGATTCGAGTTATCGTGACTTGCCACGTGTAAACATGTACTTCAATGCGATTCATGCGAAAACAGTCACAACATATGAGCATACAGGAACATGTATTAGAGATACCGAGATCCTTCAAAGAGCAGTTTCATTCCTCTTCAGCTCCTCCCAACTACTCCCCAGCCGAAACACCGCCGGCAACTGCGCCCAAGCATTCTCTCTGGCCCGCTGATGCTCCCTCTCATAATACGTCAAACACTTCGGACAAAATCTCGATCCCCATCGCATGTCCCACGTTACAAACGGGTCGTGACCTGTCCTCCCAATCGAGCGCTCCGGGGACCATACCTCGGCACGGGTAGCCTCGATGCCTGCAGCGCACCTATCCCTGTCGGTGCACTCCGACGCTTCCCGGCGCGTTTTAAGCCAGCTAAAGGTCTCCTGGTACAGCTCAGGGAGCTTTTCCCGCCCGAGGATGCATGCGTTCTTGTTTTCCAACGTCAGCTCTACCCTCGACCCACACACCTCATAACCCTCCACAATGTACTCCAACGGACACGCTCGACAGCAAAACGTAAACATCACAGGGAGGACAGACAACATCCCCACTTCCCGCGCTAGATTGATCATTTGAAAATGGTGTTTGTCCTGACCTGAGACACCGAGATGGCGCAGGAAGGACGGCCACTGCGCTCTTATGAGCATGGTTGGGTAGGAATTCTCGACGCTGTCTCGCGCTTCGTTGAAGAGTTGAGAGATTAAGTATTTTTTGCCGAGACGGAGGAAGGCAGTAGTTACGGATAGGGGCATGGCGTGGTTGTTTATATATCTGGGGTGGTCCAGGAATTCAGAGAATTAACCTGCGAGAATGGTAGGAAGGGAGTGGCGGCCTACGATCTGGAGTAGAAAGCTCGCAGGATGATCTGTACGTCTTGGATTGTATCGTGAAGTGTGACGACGGGACACCCTTCGATCATCTCCTGGTCATTACACTCCTGCGGTTGGGGGCAGGAGAACATGTCTTTGAAGATCTCGGAATAGAGAGCCAGCACGCTGCGGTGGACACGGAAATGCTTGCCCTCGACAGCAAGAACGACGTTGCCATCATCGAACCAGGGAGTAAGATGTGTCCCTTGCTGCGTCGTCGTCGTTTCGCTGGTGCGATACTTAGGCACATTCTCATTCAAGGAGTTGGTCAGAGACATGTTGGGGTTACTTGAGTGGCGTAATATAAATAAACACCATACAAATCGGATCGTACGCATGACTTGTCAGCGAACCCCGCCGTTTGAGATCAGAGCGTCACGCCGCGACGCGTTATTGGACTCGAGGACAAAAAAGCTTGCAATATTGCGCGTGAGTAGTACATGTTTGAAAGTTTGACCATCCATATTGTAAATTGGAGTTGGAAAACGCAGAATTGTCAGAGCAAAAAGAGGGGCCTTGCTGGGAATCGAACCCAGGCCACTTGCAATTGCGAATTGCCCAAAGCAAGTATCGTACCTCTAGACTACAAGGCCTTATTTGTAGCAACCATCGCTCTGCCCATGAAACACAGAGACACTCAAGGTGGCTGACAATACTATTAGTAAACCGACCTGTCGTTTCTTGAACTTTCTTCCGTGTCGTTCTTGTCGTTGCTTTTTTTGAACATGTTTTCGGCTTTTAATACCACACAGAGTCCCTTTCTCGACTCCGCCGTCCTCCTAGCACCATACGATAGTAGAACGACACCTCAGAAAGAGGAGCCCATGCTAGACCTCGAGGACATCTTCGACTTCGTGGGATACGAGCACGCGCACGGAGCCCTGTGCATCTCCGAGTCGCAGGAACCTCACGCAGGGAGCGCCGTCGACAATATACTCCCTGACGTCATATCCACGGAACGATGCGAGGAAGGCGATGGTCATGGTCCCAGGGATCGTGAGCGTGGCTACGAACGCGACCGCGCCGACGAAAGCGTACAACCGAGATCGATTTCCGGACAGGCCGGGACGTGCCAATCGCCCTGGCGCGAGGCTAGTCACCCACATCTGTACCTTCCTTCTCAGTCGATGCACGAAGCGCGAGCAGACACCCGTACCCGTCCGAGTCCACTACCAGGTAACGATGAGGGCCGGATCGAATCAGAGGACAAAGGTGCCCCGACGCTCCTAGGATGGGCTCCTCTCAACGGATCACAAGTGCTCGATCTCGATCCCACCCTCGAATACGCTGAGATGCTTCCATGGTATCCACCATGGCTGGTACAGCTCCTCGCTCCGAGTCCGCACGCCCAGTTTGAAGTACGTTCCTCGTCGATGGCCCTATCTGCTACTGGTAGAAAGAACCCTACGGGAGAGAAGGAAGTTCCGTCGACTCCAGCTGGCCAAGCAACGGAGAAGCATGGGAAGAGCGTACCTCGGCGTCTTCCTCTCAAACGCGTCGTCCTTGGGTCTGTCCAGGCTCGGTCCTCCTCTGGCGCAGACCAGCGGGCCACAGGCCAAGCATCCGCCACGTCCCACGCGAGGATCTCAGAATCGCGTTTGCACTCATCTCTTCCATCCACTGGTATGACTACTGCTAGAACATACCCAAGCGCCCCTCGAGGTGGCATCCCACCCCATCTCGCACGCAGGGTTACGGAAGCCAACATCATCCGTCGTGCTGAGCAGGAGCGAGAGAGGATGCAAGCTATAGCGTCCGGCGGATCTGGAGGGGAAGGAGAAAACTCGAGACTCGAGACTGGTGGCAAAGCCGAGGGAGGGGTGACGGGGTGCAGTGCCAAAGGGCGCTGTGGGGGAAAGAAGGTAAAGAAGGAGAAGGTTGTTGTTCGGGGCGGAGTTGGCGAATGGGAGGGAGGGAGAGTGGTGAAGAGGACGAAGGTGTGAGACTCTGTGCTAGCACTGCCGTTCGGTTCTTGCTCAGGTTTGGTTGTGGTTATCTCGCTTTCAAGAATGTTTCAACGTCCGTATGTATATGTTTCTTGCTTCCAGTTTACGTATTGTTCTGTGCCCTAGTCTTGCGTCACCCGACTGCGCTGCGTATATATCGTGCTTTTAGCCCTTACCTCGGATAGCGGCGTGGGGTGGTTTGCGGATGGACATAGTAACGCGAAAGCGGGAGGACTCGCGGAACACCTGAGCCCTGCGAACTTGAGGTGCCAGTGCTTCACATGAGTCCTGCTCCTATGAATATAGCACAGACCCGAAGCCACGAGCTGGTGCTGGGCAGGGGATTTGACATGGACTATTTTACATGACACCGTGCATCATCAACGTATATCCAACATGAAACTTGAAGCCACAACTGCGACTTTCGGAAGCAACATTAGTTCGGGCAATCCTTAGACAGCTCATGCGTCTATGGGCTGGGGGCTCGTCAGCCTCAAGTTAGTAGTACAAATGCTTAGTAGAAATGGTGTTGGCATATAACTAACCAGATTGTGCTCGACGTCCGCGTTGGCATTGAATGACGGTCCACTGGATCAACAGGGCTTCCTGATATGAGCATTGACGAGGATGGTGGCACGGGAGTTGTGCATCTGGAAATGTAAGGAGCGAGAAGGGCCATCGTTGTATGTATGGGTTGGAGTTGCGTCTATCAAGTTCATTTAAAATTTCCATTTTAAACTATAGGGTTCACGCACGTGACCATGCCCAAAAATACAGGTCTGGCTTCCTCTCGACCTTCCAGTTAGCCAGCACTTGTACTTTGAGTTCTCGAACGTTGGTCCACATGTTCTTTATTGCAAGTCTATGTTACTCTCTTTTCATTCCATCACGCTGAACCATTACTCAGAAAGAGTTGACGCACACAATCCTCCTCCACCCGTCCTACTTTGGCCCGCGCATGCTCCAGTTCTTGGAGTCTAAGCTTTACGCAGATGTCGAAGGCACATGTTCAGGCGCGTTTGGATACATCATAGCCGTTGTCTCCATCCTCGATATCGGAAAAGGCCTAGTCATCAGTGGGAGCGGTCAGGCCGAGTTCGTTACGCGATACCGTGCAATTGTGTTCAAGCCGTTCAAGGGTGAGGTGGTGGATGGCGTTGTTAATAACGTGAATAAGGTGTGCAGAGCGTTCATAGCCAAACTTCTACTCTGATCCGCCGCCGTAGATGGGTTTCTTTGCGGATGTAGGACCGCTGCAGGTCTTTGTTTCACACCAAGTTGATGCGATCGCCTCTCCGTTGCGTTTGGTTGCTTACGTTCTCCTCAGCTCATACATCCGGACTTGGAGTTCGACCCAAACTCAAATCCACCGTCGTTTGCATCAGAGGATCAGGTACGGGACCGGTTCATCCCTCTCCAAGCGATTGTCATCGGAAACAGGAGAAATTAACAGATCATCGAGAAGAACACTCGTATCAGACTAAAAATTGTAGGAACGCGTGTCGACGCGACAGAAATTGTACGTCCTCCCGTTTACCTTATCACTGTCCAATGACACTCCTTCCACTTCCACGAAGTTTGCCATTGGGACCATCAAAGAAGATCATTTGGGTGTCATAGACTAACGTGTGACTACTTTATGCTACACCTGCCTCTGCTTGTGTGGAGCTGAGTCTGGGCTACCGGTCGCACTTCTACTTCTCTGGACTTGACAAGCAAGGTCATTTACCAGGAAGACGAGCACCGTAGTGAGATTGTGGGACGCTCTTCTCGATTTTGCGGAACTTATTCGACCTTTCATTTACGAGCATCCATATTATATGTGATCGATCCAATTACAATGGTTCCGCCCTCGTCCTCGTTCTATGAGGACGACTTGGATGCACGGTCAATATTTGGTCGAAATTTTCGAGAGACTTACTCTGGAACTTCAGAAGGTTGAAGCTACGTATAGCCTGAAAGGAGCGTAAGTCCAAGGGAATCGGTGTCGGAGTCATAGGCCCACTGGATGAACAACCCCGGGTCTTACATCACCGCGTGCACCTCCGTCCCATCCACCGCTGGTCTCGGCAACAGCCCCTCATGCCATCTTGACTATTGACTTTGGTCCGTCCCCAGCGCAAACGCAAAGTCCTTGACGATAACCGACAAGACGGATCTGTTGAGGGATAACTCGTGAGATTCCGATACACCGAAGATCGCAACTGCTCTCAGCAACACACGCATCTTCCCGAACCTCCTGGGATTTCTTCACGATTCCGTCTTCCTCGAGCCGTTCTTCGAGCCACTTGGCATCCGGGGCCCGTATCGTACTGCAGCAGTGGATGGAAGTTTAATTGCGATCAAAGCGCATTTGTCGACGACTCCCGAACTTGGTGCATGCATGTTGAGGGAGTGGGTATATCCCTCTTCAGTTGCCGGAGAGTAAGTTGATAAAGGGACAGGGGCCCATGCTGACAACATATTGTAAGGTGCACATACGATACTTATAAGCTCTGTGATAGCCCGAGAGTGCACGGGAAGTGTTTCCGTTTTGAACGAGTCAGCAGCGTATCACAGTCGGACAGATGGAACCGCACGTCCAGAATAGGACAGACCCACAACGCGAACTGCACGTCGACGGAGAGACAACAGCATCTGAATGGACACTTGATGCTCTCAACTGAGAAGGTGGAGCATAGCAGGATCGGCGCAGTATTTGTCATGGAATAGCGGGGAGACATGCGCAGCTTTACTGCCACCTGCGACGTGCACAGCGATCACCCACTCGCCCTCCTGAAATTCGGAGAGGATGGCATAACGCCATCAACGCGGTTGGTTGGTTGTGATCCATGAGTCCGTCATGCGGGTATACCATCGTGAGTTCACTATGGCAGTCTGACATATGTGGTAAAAGTGGGTGTGGCATTGTGCACGAACGCTGTAGAGTATCAAACCTTGTAAAATTAGCGTAGGGCGGTGCGTACTATATGATGATGTGGAGATACTGCGGTGCATCGTGGCTTGCTGTGAATACGATGCACGCCAGCCTGAGTCAGAGCAGTGGGTTATAGATTAAGATCCTGAAGCACACCCTCACCACTGGCAGCCGTCTGTCTTTCCCTGTATCACATTGCAGATAGGCATGGATAGATTCTATGATACTGTGAGGAATGCATACTCGCGCGTTAGAGGGTTCCCGGTGCCGCCGTGTCCAGTGCCGCCGTCCTCCCCAGTGCCTCCGTCCTCCCCAGTGCCTTCCGTCCTCCCCAGTGCCTCCGTCCTCCCCAGTGCCGCCGTCCTCCCCAGTACCACCGTCGCCCCCGGTCCCGTCGTTGTCCCCATTGACGCCGTTGGTGCTACGTGGTCATACAGGTTGGATACGCTCAGTGGCATTTCTACCCGATGGCGCCCGAGTCGTCAGTGGCTCCGACGATTGTAGCGTTCAAACATGGAGGGTAGAAGATGGTCATTCAGGTGGGGACAGTGATGAAGGTGAGAAGTTGTGTGAGGGCAGTCGCTGCTTCAGGTGATGGACAATGGATAGCCAGTGGAGGGTGGATAACAAGGTCACAATTTGGAATGCAACGACCCACGAAAAGGTCGTCGAGCTGGAAGGACACTCGGGTGCAGTATGGTCGTTGGATTTCTCCCCGGATTCGGCGAAGGTTGTGAGTGGATCACAGGACAAAACGATGATTGTATGGAGCACCGCGACTCGAGAACGACTCGCAAAGGTCACAAGTGACGCGTTGTTCTCAATCCGCGTATCACCGGATGGCAGCCACATCGCCAATTGTACCTGGGAGGACATAGAAATCTGGCAAATCGACTGCGGTGAACTGGTCGTCTCGGCAATCAATGTGTTCGCAAATTCACTGGCATGGACCCCAGATGGTCAGCGACTCATTGCCGGGTGCTGGGACAGTTCCATCAAAATCTTTGATTCATCCACTGGCTCACTACTCGCGGAATTGAAGGGCCACACTCTCAGCATTGACTCTGTCGCAGTCTCAGGCAATGGAAAATTCACTGCATCTGCGTCATGGGACTGCACAGTCCGTCTCTGGGACTTGACTACACAACAACAAATCGGACCCGCTCTTCGGCACAACGAATGGATATCTTCTGTGGCAATCTCACCCAACAGCGGTCATCTCGTCAGTGGCGGACGCGACGGAAAGCTCCGCATATGGAGCCTGAAAGACCTCAATGTTCCTCCATCACTGCTTGAGAAGACACCAACATTGAACGGTGCAGTATGTGCCCACGTTTCCACCTGTCCTGTCTACTCGAGCTCATGGACCTCCACACAGGTCAAACCAAAGAGAGCGATCTCATTGAAGAGGCGTCCCAGCGAGTCATCATCCTTACGTGACTTCCTCGATGTCAGTTCTTCATTACGACAGCATATTTATAACCCATTCTCACCATTCCTTCAGTGCCCTGCAGTGGTACCAATCCCTGACGACACATCCGATCCACAGTATGATGACTTCTTCATTGGCAATTTGTCTCCGGTTTGTGACATTCTCTCCATTTTCGCTTATGCCTATACAACCTGTACAGGCTCTAGTTCCAGAATGCGAACCTCAACACACGAGTGCACCCAAGTCCAGTGGCATATTCGCTCGCAAATTGGAGAAAATAAGGTGTGTTTATCGCTCCATCGTTTCTTGCTACTCGCCAACGTCGTGACCTACCTCAAGGCAGATGGGCTCTCGGCCAGATCGTCAACAAGCTGTTCACAGAGCGCAAGCCGTGCGTTCTGTAGATATAACAGGCCGTCTTCTCAACTTCAGGAGCCCTCGTGCTAACGCTAGTCGAAAGCCTCAACTCGCTACTACCCCCAAAGCGCTCACTGCGAATGAGAAAGGGAAAGAAAAAGAATACGAGCCAAATCCTCTTTCCGTCGACCACACTCCCAGTCCAATATATCAATCTACTGCCTCCGCAAGTGATACCGAACCACGAGCTCGTAATCGATTTGGTCGAGTCCGTCGGGGAATCATTCGACGTCGCGGTGGATCCACTTCACAAGCACCAATCCGAGTGAAAACGACCAACGTCGCATACAACCGGATGGCTCCTGTACGCATCATTTCTCCACTTGTTCGCTCCAAACTGAGCAATCAACACTGACATGGTCTGTGTACAGCGCATTGCCACGGGGTGGACTTTACGGCAGCGTGATGACGAGAATGTGGCAGCCTCTCCCAGGAGGCTGATTTTCAACTTGTTATGTTATTGTCACCGTGCGTCTTGATCGACTTACTGGTCACTTTGTGCTTGCTAATGGGAACCTTGTTTATGCAGGAGATGGCCCATACAGACATCCGCCGGTTGACAACAACTCCACCGTGCGTTCATATTCTTGATCGCCAGTTTTGAACCTCTGAACTGAAACCCAACGTCATACAGACACACAGTTTTCCTCCGACCCACACTATGGCGCCACATAGCCATCCAGGAAGCACCGAGACAGCCACGGCGGCCTACCCAACTGCACCCCCCACTACACCATCAGCGGACGCTTCCCCACAGTCATCGAGTTCGTCTTCTATCACGGTCACTCCGACTACACCTTGTCCACCTCCATCATCAGCTGCAGCCCTGACATCCAAACTGGCACCTTTGTCCCTGGGGAAGGACCTACTTCCTAACCCCCCACAATGCTCATCACGGCATGACGCTCTCCCTTTACTGGATGTCTTGTCTCCGGAACAAATAGCGATCGTCCACGCATTCGGGCGACATGGAAACGAATCCGATGTCTTCGGCGCTGACTTGGATCTCCTGGCAGCGCAGCATCATCAGTCCCCTGTGCATTCACACGCTGTGCTTTCGACGACATCGCTGGTTCAGTGTCAACGTTCCGTCGCGCCATTCACGTTGTCTGCGCCTTCCTCGGCAACAGATGACATCCTCGACCCTGAGCTCGCATCGGACGTAGAGCCTACAAGGGATGACCTCGTGAACACCAAACAAGCTACTGGAGCATTCGATGTCATTA
The DNA here is from genome assembly GCA_014904935.1 of Melanogaster broomeanus. NCBI lineage: Eukaryota > Fungi > Basidiomycota > Agaricomycetes > Boletales > Melanogastraceae > Melanogaster > Melanogaster broomeanus. The sequence goes on along the minus strand of MU123731.1, from coordinate 1,183 downwards.
TGCACCTGCCAGAGTTTCAGAACCATTGGCAGGATCATTGAGAGCAGCGGTGTTCAGTGAGACTTCATTTATCTTCGTGAGGTTTTAGGATATACTGCAATCACTAGTGGAAGTCTTCCGTTAAGTCGTTATCTTCACATTGCTTCGGTGTAGCTCCGTATCCATTTTCTGGTTTTCACTCCCTTCGTCCAGCCCTTCGCTCTGCATGTAGCAAGAATACCCGCTTGCAAATTTTGGCTCGAGGTGATTGCTGAGTACCTCTGGCTAACCATAATTATTGTCCGCTGCCAGTTGCTATCTTCTTCACGCCAGTATTCAAAGGCTGACGGCTGCCGGAACGAGTCGACCAGCTCAGGTCAATGATCGTTTCACATTTATGGCGGCGACGGTAAAAGACATCATTAAAACGGCGCCAGAGGTGTATCAGTAAGGACTTGACCTAGGTCGGGTGATATATATTCATGATATGGATTCACTTTATCCTTTCCGTACCGCTCTGCCCGCTCTGCACAGCCAGCCTGGCAAAAGATACCAGCTCATTAGACTCGGGATCTTAATGCTACATGTTATTCGTTACATAAGTACTTGAAGCGAAGCAAGGGACCGAGCGTACTACTACGCTGGATTGAAGAGCTTCACGTGGATCACTGAAAACTTCTGCATTACGCCATTACAGATGCAAGCAGCACCATACCTGCCAGTCGATGATAAGGGCCAAACCCTTTGGTCCTGGTGATGGTCCTCACCCTGTACAGCATCACACCCTGTGCCGGCACTACTGGAAAAGGTAACAATGGTGTCCTACCTTGTCTTTCGATGACGAATGCTCGCCACCCTCTGCCACGAAACCCGCGAGCGTTCTTCAAACGGACTGGTCGGAATCAACATGGCTGAGAGAGCAAATGGGGGGGTACATAGTGGCGTTAGCCTGACATGTACCGTAGGTCGCGATTGACTTGCGAATGACCATCAGGCTTCGAAAAGACCCAACATGCACGGAAAATGATTAGTACAAACAGCGAGCTGCCGTTGGGTGCCTCGCCCCAATCCAGAAGTTCGACCTGAGTTTAAGTTGGCTGTAATCTCTCGTGGGCGATCAATCTTCAATGGATCCGCAACTGCTACTAGCGAATGGCAGATCATCTCTTGGAGGGCCGAAGGTCGTGATTTGAGCCCAAAACCT